>JAYESA010000012.1:118539405-118591905 GCA_036927795.1 Iris macrosiphon | reverse complement strand
CCATGTTGGAGATTGAGTCATATCACATATCACGTAGTGCATAGGTACACCGTAGTGTAAACATGTAATATAATTGGGTAGGAACACTTAGCACGTAGGAACACATATCACGTAGTAAGTGTATCAGCACAGATATAAATGGTCGGGTCATGACGAATAGATAGGTCTAATGCACTTGTGGTCATCAAAGTCACACATACAAACCATAAAGTCCAAAGGAACATTCAAACAAAACCAGTCCAATAAAACGTGTGCAAGGGTCGCACACTCGCATAAGGATCAAGGCCACATGGGGATCAGCTGCTACATAGAATCAGTTGCCGCATAGGTATAGGCCACATAGGATCAGTTGCCGGATAGAGTAATCAAAGTTCAATCTTCGGTTTAAGTGCAAAATGACGGGTAATAAATGCGTGTCAAAAAAGTGACTGATGTGATAAGCCATAAAGTGTGTCAGAGGAAAGGACAAAATTATATAATTTCATGTAAGGGCAAAACAAAGTTATGCGTCCAAAAGAGACTAGGCCGCATAGCCTATCTTGCCGCATAGTCTGTCCTGCCGCATAGGTGTCTCTTGGACTTAGCGAATTTCTCATTCGTTTAGCGAATAAACACAAGGATTCCCTGCAGAACACATGTGTATTAGTCAGTCATACGTCCAAAAGAGATGGGCGCATGCTGGTATACGGCAAGGAGTTCAGGCCGCATATCATTTTTATGCCGCATAGCACTCTCTGCCGCCTATGGTGCTGGCCGCATGAAATCTTCATCGTCCCAAACAGCAGGTTCAGCCATGGCAAAAGCTCTAAAACTAAAAAATTATTTTCTTCATAAAAATTTTATTTTAACTCCGAATCAAGTGAACCAAAAGCCAAAATGTTCGAAATAAAGTGCTCCATCAATCCCAAAAACTATTTTTTGAAAATATCATGTTTTAGTAGACCAAAACCACCAAAAACTCAAGGAACCAATAAAATCCTAAACTTAGAATGTAGATCTACTAAAATTTACCTATTAAAACTGAAAACTTCAAGTACTAAAAGTGTTTAGAACCATCATGAGCACATAATAGACTAATATAATGCAAGGAAAGAGCAAGAATCAAAAATCAAGAGATTTTTCCATGTAGTGCAATGTGTACTTGCCTAAAAATGAAAGAAAGAGGGAAAATGAAGAATGAGGAGTGAGAGAGAAATAAGTTAACTTATATAGCTAGGGTTTAAGGTTTAGACCATGGGTTCAACTCATGACCAAACCAACCCAACAATTAAATCATGGGTCTAATTGAACCAAAGAATGTGTCTCGTCTCCATGATATACAACCTAATTAACATACAAGCAACAAATAATATAAGCAGGGAAACTAATATGTTCTAAATACGTATATCGGGAACGAGGAGTGACATTACCAAATAAAATTTAGTCAAAATCATAAAATTAGATCAAATAAGAAAAATTGCTATTGTCCACATGTCTATTAGTGTATTCCTCCGCCCGAATCTCTCTCATATTGATCACGAAAAATAGATAGTCAGGAATCACGATAAGGATAAACACATGTCACGAATACGAATAGTCATAAAATTTGATACATATGCTCATGAAATCATGACACGATAAATACGTATCATAACTTGAACTCACGCATCAAAATTTGGATAATCACAAGTCAAGACACATATGCAACTCAATTATGAATCAAGACAAACCGTTAATATACACGAATTATAGTGTCAAAATAACTAGCAAGAATGATATAAAACATATACAATAAAATTTATAATATAAAGGTAAATCTAAGTATAATGTACTTGCCTCAGCTAGTTGGAGTCGACGTGCGTGACATGAATGTGTCGACACGAAATATATTCAAATTCTACCCGTAGATGATCCCAAATGGCATAATGGATGGTTGAGATGGTTCCAGAATGTCCAAATAGTCAGATTGAATATAAAGAAGTCCAAATTCAAAGATTGGCACGATGATCAAGATATAGATATCTGGTACGTAGCGACCTACAAAGAGACAAGAGAAGATAGAGATTAGCTAAGCTCAATTATGAATTAAGTTATACTAAGAGAAATGATTTGTTTGGTATTCATAAAAACCAATTTAGAATATACATATAGATTTATATAAAAACTCATTTAAAGAAACTACTTATTTATTATCCAAATATATTTGAAAACATATTTGGAAAATCTATAAGCACTTATATTTTAAAGCAAATTAGAAATATCCTTTTCATAAAACTCATTAATATATAAGTCCAATATACATAAACAACCCATGAAATTTATTTATCAATATACATAAAGGCCCATTTGAAATACTTATATATATATATATATATATATATATATATATATATATATATATATATATATATATATATATATCACATCCTACTCCCAGAATACTGGGTAAATACGAGGACTGACATGACCAATCACACATTGCAGAATATCGAATTAAGCTGCAATGCGCTAAGGTTGTCTATAAGACAAATGTGTAGACTTTAGCATGCTGTGATGTCAGTCCTAAGGTCGACAAATCCTATTATCTCAATCTATCAACAATAATTTTAAGAGTATATCACACATGAATGTAAAGAGGCATCCCAAAATATATACCATAAATGATCGTAAAGCTAGTGAATACAAAATACTACACTAGCTGAGTATAATTATACATGATAAATATACCATCCATGGTCTAATATATACATCATGTTGATCGCGGTCATAAAAATATAACGAGCTAACTCTGCCCCCTCTCCCTTGCTGACATCACAAATCGAGAAATCAAAATGAGAGATGGAAGAAGAAAACTCACTCGCGAGCTTTGGCCGCATTCCTACGAGTACGAACCATCTTGTTGGAAGTAAGGATGATCCTGGTTCTCTTCGGGTAAATCTGGACAAGCAAAACCAGTGGGGTCAGAACCTCAAGCAACAAGTACCACAAAGAAGCTCAAGGTGGTAGACGAAACACATCATAACATTAGGAGAAAAGAGACCTATATAAAAATAAATACGGGTCAAGACATGTATGGTACAAATGTACTTTCCTCGATAAAATAACTATAAGGACTGGTGTACTGATAACAAACAAACTATAAAGAAAGATAAGACGACGAACGACAAAAGGGCATAGAAAATGCTCTGGATCTGGACCACAACTCTTAAACCAAATAAGGACCATGATTGCAGACCTTCATCCGAGCAGAGCTTTACAATCTAACCACGCTTCAAAAAAAAAAGAATATAACATGGCGAGCTTGTCAGACAAGACAAACAACATAACATGGCCAAACATGCCTACGACTTCCTATAATTAACTAACTAGGGTTATCACAAACCTAGTTACTAACAAATACATATTTTGAAGAATATCGCTACCACCGACACTGCAGTCAACCCGGATGACCAATAGTACGCTTGTAATTGAACTAGTCACATTACACAAAACATAATTTGTAACTTGTCACAGATAAACATAAACTTGTTCTTAAAATCAGAATTTTATCTAATGGCATAAAATTGAATATAAACTTATATTATAACAAAAAATTGCATATAAACTTGTATTGTGAACATAAACTTATATATAAAATTATTTTGTAAGTACCGCAGCACATCACAGATCTTGTAAACATATTATGCAATAAATCATATGACTACCACGGTACATCAAAAAGTCTTGTATGTACCATGGCATGCGTAAACTTGGTAGGTCATTGGGCCCTTGCCTAGCAGGGTTGGGCCATGCCTCATGGGGCTCTTGGAGATCGGGGTAGGCAATATTCTTTCCACCAATAATCTTGGTGAATCTTATCTTGTCTAATCATTACCAAATTATTTTAAGTTCTCGAGTTGTGGACACTCGAGACACTTCCTGGGATAACAAGTTACAAGTATGAGCTATTCACGAGTTATCACTGACGAAATTAGCATATCCGTGATACACGATACATTGGGCAATACTCATACTCGATTTCCCGATGCCAAATGCATTATGTTAACATACCCAATAATTTTTACGGTGTCTTGAGGGTCAGAACATGTGTTAAATTGTAAGAGAACAACATCCAACTATATAATACATAAAGAAATATCCCAAGCAAAAATGGAAGGAATACATGATAAAACCAGACACATAGAAAAGTTGGCCGTATATGCGATCTGGATGCATGCAGGAAATGCAGGATGCAGGAAATACAGGGCGTATACAGGACTCATGGATGCATGGCGCATGTAGGACACATGGATGCATGTCGTATACAAATTAGTCATGTACCCAACAAGATGGATGCATGTTGGAAGAGGACGCATGGAGCTGGGCGCATGGAACTCCATCATCCCAAAATAACACTAACTCCATGGAACAAGATAAAAAAAACCTGAAAACTTATTTTCTTCATAAAATCTTTATTTTAACTCCAAATCAAATAAACCAAAAGCCAAAATTCTCGAAATAAATTGCTCCATCACATAGAAAAACTTTATTTTGAAGATACCAAGTTTTAATAGATTAAAACCAAAAAAATACATGGAACCCATGAAAAATTCTAACTTTAAACTCATATATACTCCAAATCATCCATCAAAACCCAAAACTCCAAGAACTAAATTAGATGAGAACATCAAGGTGAATATTTTCTATCGAACATATTTTTAAATAATACATATATGCAAAAATTTAAAAATATATGGCTTCACCATTGAGCAAGATGTACTTGCCTGAAGTGGCTTCTTAGCCTCTACCTCTCACGGTCCAAGTCACAGCAACTTCTCCCTAGGGTTAGGGTTTGGTCTTGAGGGAAAGGAACAAAAGAAGGAGAGAAGAAAGAAAGTTAAAATAAAGAAGAATGAGAGAGGAGAGAGAAAACTCTTATGTATATACTAAGGGAAAAAATGAGATAGTTTAGTCATGGGTTCAATCAAAATAAATTGAACCAAGTATCCATTTTACATGCGGGTCCTAAATCGGGTCTATGACAATGCAAATGGGTATTCTACGGGTCTTGGAAAGTCTCTCTTGACAACAAGAATAAATACAAATGGCATGAAGTATCATGCAAATACAGCAGAAATACATTATCAGAAAATAAATTTAAATATCAGACATTCAAAAAATACCAAATATAGAAACGAGTGTGACATCTCTACCCACCTTAGAAAAATTTTATCAACGAAATTTTACTAAGGCTAGTCGAGCTGGAAAATATGCTAAAAGGCTCAGGAAATCATAAATCACTTATCAGAAAATAAATCACATCAAGCAAATAACTAAAATAGAAAAAATAAGTACATAAAGTAATAATTGTACACAATCACACATAGGAAAATGGAGGTATATGTATACATATACCCCTAAGTCAATCAAATAGGAATTTGTCCTCGCTTGCCTATGTTGACTCACACAAATGGACAAGAGCCAAGCTTGAGGTATGTCGGTACTAATGACTATATCGGAATTATAACTCTAATCCAGAATGTACCTTCGCAATCGAGACACATGATGGACAGTACGTACCACGAGATACGGAGGCGGATGTCACTACCACATTCTGAAAACAGGGGTATTTTCGAATTTTTACAATATTTAATATTATGTTATTTACAATTAATTGATTGCATGATAGTGTATTTGATTTAAATAATTTTGTGCGATGTGTGATTAAATATATAATTATATGCAGTGTTAATTATTTTATTTTAGCTAGCAGACTAGACCTAGAAGCCAGTAGATAGCACCTGTCCGAATTATGGAATTTTGAGGTAATTATTTTATCTAGAATTTAATTCTTGGAGTTTATAATTAATTACTGTATTTTATTTAATATTTTGCGCATTGCCTTTGCTTCGATATTTGGAGCACTATCCAGACTTTTGTCTTCCAACAAATTTCATAATCTTGTCCTAGACATGCCCGCCTTCAATTCTCCTATTTTTGCAACTCATAATTTTGCTCCCTGTGCATTATTTCTGGCCGCACAAAAATCGTCGCGGACGTTATTTTTAATTTCCTATTTTGTATCGTTGTGCGTTCCAATCGAAAATTGGAGGCCATCTTGACCTATTTTTCGTGCGACCCAAATTAGGGTAATATTCTGTTCTGAGTCTTCTTCAATATTGGTATTGATGACTTGATCTGATTTTGACCCCAAGTACTCCTAATTAATTGTTGAACACAACTTGCATTTAAATTGAGGATACCATTTTATCTGATTCTAAAATCCCCAATTAATTCCAGTGTCCTGCAAATTCAGCCCATACCCATCTTACAGTGCCCCCTGACCCTACAAAACATCGGACCCCGAATCGCCCGCCCAATTTTCGTCATTTTATGTGTTTGTGCAATTTCCCAAATTTAAGGGGGTCAAATTGCAAATTGGCATCTTGTGGCCTCACCCAATTATTTTAATCAATGAGGGAGCCTATTAATTTTAATTAAGAACCCTCATCCCCCATGAATAATTTTCTCATGTTCAATTCTAGCCATTCATTTGAAATTGGCCCATCATCACCCTACATCATTCCCTCTCTCTTCCTATTTAATGACTTGTACCCTCAAACCCTAATCCCTAGGCAACCTAGAAAACTCCACCTCCTCTCAAGCCACCATCCCCTCTCTCATACGTAGGAACCACATCTTTCTTCCTTCCTCTTCTCATTTCTTCTCTTCTCCTTCCTTTTTCTTCTTCTCTTTCCTTTCTTGTTTCTTCTTCTTCTTCTTTTATTTGCTTTTAAATTCAAATTCAAATAAATAAGGGGGGGAGTACTGTTCACCATCTCCCCCCTTACTGTGCATTCCCGGCGGCCAACTCCTCTGACTGCTCCGGCGGCCGCTGCACCCAGCCCGCTGCACTCCGGCCGGCGGCTGCTGCCTCTCCTCGACTCCCCATCATCACCTCCACCAGCATCAACCATCACCACCACCTCCACCACCATTAACTCCGGTCCGGCTCCTCCCTCTGCTCTCGTTCTCCCCGACCTCCCTCCGGCGTGCAGTCCGGCGCCAGCAACCTTCCCCATCAGCCGCTGCACCTCTCCCATCTCCTCCTTCCTCTCGCTGCACCCTGGCAGCAACCCGGCGGCCCTCCCCCTCGGCGTCCGGCGGCCCTGAACTCCGGCGGATCCGGCGAAGCTCCTCCCTCCATCAACCATTAACTCCGACGCCAAACCCGGCGACCCGGCGGCCAACCCGGCGGCCAGTTCACCCTGCTGCGGCTGCTCCTCCCCATCCCGCCTCGCTGCGACTGCTCCCCGGCGGCCAGCACCGGTTCAGCCGATCCCTTCCCAGTGAGCCCTCTTCTTCTTCTCCCCTTCTTTCTCTTTATATATATATATATATATATATATATATATATATATATATATATATATATATGTATATATACATATGTATATACATGTTTACATATATATTTAATGTGTATAAATATACATGTATGTATATATCTAATTAATATGTATATTAATGTGTATATAGTATTATTTTTATTAATTGTTTAATAGTATTGGTATACGTATAAATGTATATTTCTTATATACTTAATATATATAATTAAATGTAAAATGGAAATACATGATTAATGTATATTTTGTAAATGTATGTATTTAAAATAAATATGTATAGTAATTATTTTTAATTAATTGTATGTAAATAACTTGTAAAATATATTAGTGTATATATATAACTATGTATAGGTATTTGTGTATATATTGATTAATGTATATATATATATATCTAATGTATATATATATATATATAAATGTTTGTTTCTATATCTAAATTAATGTGGTAATTAGCATATTATATTATTACTTTATTAATATCTGATTATATGAGCATAGTAGGTAATTAAATAAATTATATAATTAAGTATGTATTTAATCAAGGCAAATGTATATACAACGTATTTGGTATATGTATTATTTTTGGTAAAAATGTATAAATATGTAAATTGTATATTATTTAATTATTAGAAATCAATTGTATGAGTATAGTATATATTTAAATAAATTCTATAATTAAGTTGGTATATATATATATATATTGTATATATATATATATACTTGATATAATTTCAAATGTATATTTTGTACATACATTTAATATATTTATATATATATATGATTGATATATATAAATACGTGTGCTACTATATGTATTTTAAATATATATATACATAGCATATTTTCAAAATATATTTAATTGGTATATTCATCTGTATATAGTATTGTATAATTTAATGGGTATAAATTAGTATATAAAAATAATAGTATACGTACTATTTTTTGGTGTATATATATAGATCTTTATTGTTCAATTGACATAGATATATATGTGTAGGTATATTTTTGTATAAACCCTTAGTACGTTTTTATAATATATACATGTATATTTTGTAGTTGTATTTAATTGGAGATATGGTTGTATGTACATACAGGTATTAGTTTTATTTAAAGTATATATATATTTTACTTATATCTATTATTATAATTAAGGGATATTAAGATATAGTTGGCCTATCTAGTAGATGACCCCTACCGTACCTAGCGTAGCCCTAAGGCCAGTGTATTTCTATTGTGTGTTAGGATAGCTTCTGATACAAATGTCATATTGTGTTATGTTTATAGGACTGTTGGGTTACCCAGGGGATACTCTGGAACAGGACATCCATAAATACCAGCTAAGGACCGAGGCAAGTACATTCTCTGATAATTTCCAATTCTTGATAATTTCTATAAGTTCAATGATCTTGAAATGTTACAACTGAATCTTTGACACTGTGCTACACGGACTAGTATATAGCCTGGATCTGCAGTCATGAGATGTTACCTTGATTATCGTATTGACATTGTACACGACATGTATATTAGACCTCGTACATGATAGACTTGACTTGCTCGTGTATCGTGACGTGTCATGGTTGGATCCACAGTACTAGTTGGGGGCGGGGAAGTAGTTAGTAAGAAATGTGATCATAACCTCTTATTGTAGTATAGAAATTGTAAGTGTTAATCATGCTCTTCACCCATGATTAGCCAGGCCCTGTAGCTATCGTACATGTTCCCAAGCCGATCATATTTTGAAGCTACTATTTCAAACACTTAGAATAAATTACAGTTCCCTATTTTTAAATCATATACTACATCACCCGTATATGATACTGTTTCTTGTTCTTTTCACTTTTCATACATGCACTGGCTGTATCATATTGCCTGTCTCTTTATATTACCTGTCTCTCTTAAACTGCTATTTCAATTATTTCACTGTCTTCTCAGTAGCTAGCATGACATGTTTTATTGTATTATAGACATTATCAATTAATGGAACTGTTATTTGAGATTGTGCTTTGCTCCTTCCTGACTGGAAATATTTTTCCAGACTATGCCTTAGAGGATCGCTGTCCGACACTTATGGTGAGTAGCTGCAGACTTGATAGTAGTTGTGATTCCAGGAGGTCTAGCTAGAAATTACTATTTTTAGTTAGTTCTTTTAACAGTCTATTTGGTACCGGATTTGTCTCCGGCATTTTGATGATTCTTGGATATTGTTGAGTTAGAATATTACTTGTGGACTTGTGTTGTGTTTAATTTAGTTTTATTATTCGAAATCTTATCGTGCTGTAATCCTGTGATTGAGTATATGTTCATCTTAATTGTGTCATCCGTGCCTCCTAATGGAGATTGGATGCTTGCGTGACAGTAGTTAGATAGTATCAAGACCTTGACAGCGTTCTACCGCCGATGCTGCGGCGTAGGCTGGACGTACCCACGCACTCGTGCCCCTAAACCGGGTACGGGTCGTGACACATTTTTAGTGGTGGCCCACGCAGGTCAGACTTCGCCTTTAGAGCGATGTCGTGGTAGTGTGACATCCTTGTTATACTACTGCGTGCCTGCGATAGAATCTAGGACATAGGATACTAGGACGAGAGCAAATACTCAATCACAATTCCTTGAGAGATTTCTGGGATGACCCCTGAGAATCTTGTTAAAACTTCCAATTTAAATCATTCCCTTGTTCTGTCCATTCTCCCTTGTTGATATTGATTTGATTGTTGTTAATTAAGGTATTAAATTAGGATTTTTGCTTCATTATAGAGTTGATTTCATATTAAGAGGAAGTTATAGACTGATTTATGGTATTATTTGATGATGCCCGTCAATGAGGACAGTGAGAATGATTAACACTAGGGCTATTGGACTACTAGATATGGATTTAAATTATAATTTAAAGCTTGAAAACGAATTGCATTTTTGAATTTTGAGAAGACTGAGATGTTGTTATTAAAATTTTATTTTGAGGAATTCAGATTCAATTTGATGAACCTAGACAAGCCTGTAAGGATCTTTAAGGTGATTAAGTTTTTATTTCAGTATTTAATAATTGACCTTGAGGGAAGTGTATACATTTTACTTTAAAAATTTATTCGAGGAGTTATTTTGAGAAATTTTATTTAAGGATAAGATTTTATAGTGGGAGAGATATATTAGTATATAAGTAGATGAGATGCATGTGTAAGATCTGTTGGCTTGAGCGTGATTGAGATCTCACTGTCAACTGGCTTGGGTGTCTATTTAAGATTGTATTAGAGAGAGCAGTATTTAGTATAGTGTGTTGCATTGATATGCACAGGAGTGATAGGAATGACTAGTATCAGCGATTGCAGTAGGTAAGGAAGCTAGCAGTGAGTGTGTTTGTGATAGAACTGTGATCCCTAGGGGATAGAGGTATCAGACTATGGGTGCATCTTTGACCTGTGCAATCATAACTAGGGTTTATTCCCAATCTTTATCTTAAATGTTGCTTCTTTAGACTGTACTGTCCTTCCTTGATGATATCGCTTTTTGCCTAAATTGATTCTTTGGGATCTGTCTTCAGGATGTCGCCGCAGACAAGGTCTATGAGAGCGGGAACATCAGCTTTAGAGGGGTCTGCCACCTCTCTACCTGATGGACAGACAGCCGTAGTTCCTCCTACATCCCCAATGCACGTAGGTAATCCTCCTCCTCCACCTGTTAAGAAGATTGCCGCAGCTGTGACGGACAACCTTCCTCCTCCATCAACTCCGATTCCCGGAGGTTTGCCCATTGACGGAACGCAGATGTTTACCTTAATCCAAGGCGTGGTAGATGCCCAGAGAGTGACGGCAGACGCTCAGCGAGTTCAAGCCGAGGCTCAGAGGGTGCAAGCAGAAGCGCACCAGGCACAAACCGAACTGATGAAAGAAAACATGGAGAATGCTCATCAAGTGACTCTCCAAGCTTTGGAGAAAGTAGCACAGTACCAGCAGTTTCCTAGCCAGCAACAGCAAAGATCAGGCACTATAGTAGATTTCAAAAGGATGATGCCTCGAGAGTTCAAAGGCACCGAAGGAATACTCTACGCTGACGACTGGCTAGAGGATATAGAGAGAAGCCTGCGATTGACCCAGATTTCGGAGAACTTGCAGATAGAAGCCGCTGGCAGTCAGATGTTCGATATCGCACTCACGTGGTATCGCACGGAACCGAGAATTACTGCACAAGGACTTACTTGGGAGACCTTCAAGGAGCTCTTCAAGGAAAAGTTCTTTCCCGACGTGGCATTGGGAACCTTGGAAAGTCAGTTTCATGACTTAGTTCAAGGAAACATGTCGGTCGACGAGTACGCTGCAGAATTCTGTAGATTGAGCCGTTTTGCATCGTCTATGATTCGAGACCCAGGAGATCGAGCCCGGAAATTTAGAAAGGGACTGACAAGAGAGATTAAGTCGCGCACTTCTGGTCGTCGTATCGCTACCTTTGAGGCTATCTTAATGGATGCTCAGATCGCAGAAGAGGATCTGGATCTCAGGCCTAAGAGGAGTTACGATACTTTTGAAGATACGAATGGTAGCACAGGACCAGCCAAGCATCCCCGTGTTCAGCACCAACAGCAGTACCAAGTACCATTTCATATTCAGCAACAACCATGGATATTTCAGCATCCACCGCAGTACCTAGCACCAGTTCCTATCTAGCGACAACCCTGGGCATTTCAGTATCAACCACAGTACCAGGCACCAGTCCGTGTTGAGCAGAATCAGCAACAGCCTCCAAGAGAGACACAGCAGACTTGTCATTTCTGTAAGAAGCCAGGTCACCTTTGGGAGAGCTGTAGAACGAGGCTAGGACTTTGTTTGCACTGCGGCGCTGCGGGACATCGAGTAAGGGATTGTCTTATAGCCCCTTATCTCCCCGGCCAGCGTGCAGCTTCAGACTATAGAGATCCAGTTAGGCTACCTGTGGAACCGTATATTGCTCAGCACCCGCAAAGGAAACCACCCCAGCAGGACGGGCATTTGCGGTGACGGTCGAGGGACCGATACTGCAGGTAATGTGTTAGCAGTTTCTGTTCTTTTCTTTATTCTGTTCCTACCTATTTGATTGATTGATTGCTTAGTACCGTAGTTGGATGCATGATTCTTGTTATAATGTAGTTAGTAGTACCCCTGATGCATAGACTGCAACACCATAACAAATGAGACCATAACCATGTATGTTCCCCCCTAGATTGTTTGTGGTATGACTATAGATAGAATTTTCTTAGACCGTGATTATTGGTGTTGACTGTAGTGAAGATTCATGAAGGAGCTATGACTTGACAAGAGGAACAAGATGATTAAAATTTGAGGATAATTATTGATTTAAATAAATGGTTAAGAAATTAACATTTCATAATTGGTGGTTAATTAATTCCAGGAAAGATTATGACATGTTTAAGTTGGGTATTAATTTGGAAATTTTGGGAGATTTATCAATGTATTTATTTAATTGCAAGTTATGAATTTTAGAACTTTATATTTGGATGTAACATTTGGAGAATCCTTAAATATCATATTGTTGAGTTCTTGAGGAGTGGATATTAAATTCCGGGTATTGAATTATCAACTCAAACTTTCAAGGAAATTTTAATAAAAAGGGACTTTGATTCTATTTTGAGGATTTTTTCAGGAATACAAATAATTACAGAAATTTTATTTGTGAAAAGACATTGCGGATTGTAACCTGACTTCATGGTTAATGGATTTAAATTTTGAGGGAAATAATAATGTGTATGATTAAACACTAGTATGAGGATTTTAAATTTCGAGGACAAAATTCTTTTAAGGTGGGTAGACTTGTCACTACCACATTCTGAAAACAGGGGTATTTTCGAATTTTTACAATATTTAATATTATGTTATTTACAATTAATTGATTGCATGATAGTGTATTTGATTTAAATAATTTTGTGCGATGTGTGATTAAATATATAATTATATGCAGTGTTAATTATTTTATTTTAGCTAGCAGACTAGACCTAGAAGCCAGTAGATAGCACCTGTCCGAATTATGGAATTTTGAGGTAATTATTTTATCTAGAATTTAATTCTTGGAGTTTATAATTAATTACTGTATTTTATTTAATATTTTGCGCATTGCCTTTGTTTCGATATTTGGAGCACTATCCAGACTTTTGTCTTCCAACAAATTTTATAATCTTGTCCTAGACATGCCCGCCTTCAATTCTCCTATTTTTGCAACTCATAATTTTGCTCCCTGTGCATTGTTTCTGGCCGCACAAAAATCGTCGCGGACGTTATTTTTAATTTCCTATTTTGTATCGTTGTGCGTTCCAATCGAAAATTGGAGGCCATCTTGACCTATTTTTCGTGCGATCCAAATTAGGGTAATATTCTGTTCTGAGTCTTCTTCAATATTGGTATTGATGACTTGATCTGATTTTGACCCCAAGTACTCCTAATTAATTGTTGAACACAACTTGCATTTAAATTGAGGATACCATTTTATCTGATTCTAAAATCCCCAATTAATTCCAGTGTCCTACAAATTCAGCCCATACCCATCTTACAGTGCCCCCTGACCCTACAAAACATCGGACCCCGAATCGCCCGCCCAATTTTCGTCATTTTATGTGTTTGTGCAATTTCCCAAATTTAAGGGGGTCAAATTGCAAATTGGCATCTTGTGGCCTCACCCAATTATTTTAATCAATGAGGGAGCCTATTAATTTTAATTAAGAACCCTCATCCCCCATGAATAATTTTCTCATGTTCAATTCTAGCCATTCATTTGAAATTGGCCCATCATCACCCTACATCATTCCCTCTCTCTTCCTATTTAATGACTTGTACCCTCAAACCCTAATCCCTAGGCAACCTAGAAAACTCCACCTCCTCTCAAGCCACCATCCCCTCTCTCATACGTAGGAACCACATCTTTCTTCCTTCCTCTTCTCATTTCTTCTCTTCTCCTTCCTTTTTCTTCTTCTCTTTCCTTTCTTGTTTCTTCTTCTTCTTCTTTTATTTGCTTTTAAATTCAAATTCAAATAAATAAGGGGGGGAGTACTGTTCACCATCTCCCCCCTTACTGTGCATTCCCGGCGGCCAACTCCTCTGACTGCTCCGGCGGCCGCTGCACCCAGCCCGCTGCACTCCGGCCGGCGGCTGCTGCCTCTCCTCGACTCCCCATCATCACCTCCACCAGCATCAACCATCACCACCACCTCCACCACCATTAACTCCGGTCCGGCTCCTCCCTCTGCTCTCGTTCTCCCCGACCTCCCTCCGGCGTGCAGTCCGGCGCCAGCAACCTTCCCCATCAGCCGCTGCACCTCTCCCATCTCCTCCTTCCTCTCGCTGCACCCTGGCAGCAACCCGGCGGCCCTCCCCCTCGGCGTCCGGCGGCCCTGAACTCCGGCGGATCCGGCGAAGCTCCTCCCTCCATCAACCATTAACTCCGACGCCAAACCCGGCGACCCGGCGGCCAACCCGGCGGCCAGTTCACCCTGCTGCGGCTGCTCCTCCCCATCCCGCCTCGCTGCGACTGCTCCCCGGCGGCCAGCACCGGTTCAGCCGATCCCTTCCCAGTGAGCCCTCTTCTTCTTCTCCCCTTCTTTCTCTTTATATATATATATATATATAAATATGTATATATACATATGTATATACATGTTTACATATATATTTAATGTGTATAAATATACATGTATGTATATATCTAATTAATATGTATATTAATGTATATATAGTATTATTTTTATTAATTGTTTAATAGTATTGGTATACGTATAAATGTATATTTCTTATATACTTAATATATATATAATTAAATGTAAAATGGAAATACATGATTAATGTATATTTTGTAAATGTATGTATTTAAAATAAATATGTATAGTAATTATTTTTAATTAATTGTATGTAAATAACTTGTAAAATATATTAGTGTATATATATAACTATGTATAGGTATTTGTGTATATATTGATTAATGTATATATATATATATCTAATGTATATATATATATATATAAATGTTTGTTTCTATATCTAAATTAATGTGGTAATTAACATATTATATTATTACTTTATTAATATCTGATTATATGAGCATAGTAGGTAATTAAATAAATTATATAATTAAGTATGTATTTAATCAAGGCAAATGTATATACAACGTATTTGGTATATGTATTATTTTTGGTAAAAATGTATAAATATGTAAATTGTATATTATTTAATTATTAGAAATCAATTGTATGAGTATAGTATATATTTAAATAAATTCTATAATTAAGTTGGTATATATATATATATATATATATATATATATATATATATATATATATATATATATATATATATATATATATATATTGTATATATATATATATACTTGATATAATTTCAAATGTATATTTTGTACATACATTTAATATATTTATATATATATATGATTGATATATATAAATACGTGTGCTACTATATGTATTTTAAATATATATATACATAGCATATTTTCAAAATATATTTAATTGGTATATTCATCTGTATATAGTATTGTATAATTTAATGGGTATAAATTAGTATATAAAAATAATAGTATACGTACTATTTTTTGGTGTATATATATAGATCTTTATTGTTCAATTGACATAGATATATATGTGTAGGTATATTTTTGTATAAACCCTTAGTACGTTTTTATAATATATACATGTATATTTTGTAGTTGTATTTAATTGGAGATATGGTTGTATGTACATACAGGTATTAGTTTTATTTAAAGTATATATATATTTTACTTATATCTATTATTATAATTAAGGGATATTAAGATATAGTTGGCCTATCTAGTAGATGACCCCTACCGTACCTAGCGTAGCCCTAAGGCCAGTGTATTTCTATTGTGTGTTAGGATAGCTTCTGATACAAATGTCATATTGTGTTATGTTTATAGGACTGTTGGGTTACCCAGGGGATACTCTGGAACAGGACATCCATAAATACCAGCTAAGGACCGAGGCAAGTACATTCTCTGATAATTTCCAATTCTTGATAATTTCTATAAGTTCAATGATCTTGAAATGTTACAACTGAATCTTTGACACTGTGCTACACGGACTAGTATATAGCCTGGATCTGCAGTCATGAGATGTTACCTTGATTATCGTATTGACATTGTACACGACATGTATATTAGACCTCGTACATGATAGACTTGACTTGCTCGTGTATCGTGACGTGTCATGGTTGGATCCACAGTACTAGTTGGGGGCGGGGAAGTAGTTAGTAAGAAATATGATCATAACCTCTTATTGTAGTATAAAAATTGTAAGTGTTAATCATGCTCTTCACCCATGATTAGCCAGGCCCTGTAGCTATCGTACATGTTCCCAAGCCGATCATATTTTGAAGCTACTATTTCAAACACTTAGAATAAATTACAGTTCCCTATTTTTAAATCATATACTACATCACCCGTATATGATACTGTTTCTTGTTCTTTTCACTTTTCATACATGCACTGGCTGTATCATATTGCCTGTCTCTTTATATTACCTGTCTCTCTTAAACTGCTATTTCAATTATTTCACTGTCTTCTCAGTAGCTAGCATGACATGTTTTATTGTATTATAGACATTATCAATTAATGGAACTGTTATTTGAGATTGTGCTTTGCTCCTTCCTGACTGGAAATATTTTTCCAGACTATGCCTTAGAGGACCGCTGTCCGACACTTATGGTGAGTAGCTGCAGACTTGATAGTAGTTGTGATTCCAGGAGGTCTAGCTAGAAATTACTATTTTTAGTTAGTTCTTTTAACAGTCTATTTGGTACCGGATTTGTCTCCGGCATTTTGATGATTCTTGGATATTGTTGAGTTAGAATATTACTTGTGGACTTGTGTTGTGTTTAATTTAGTTTTATTATTCGAAATCTTATCGTGCTGTAATCCTGTGATTGAGTATATGTTCATCTTAATTGTGTCATCCGTGCCTCCTAATGGAGATTGGATGCTTGCGTGACAGTAGTTAGATAGTATCAAGACCTTGACAGCGTTCTACCGTCGATGCTGCGGCGTAGGCTGGACGTACCCACGCACTCGTGCCCCTAAACCGGGTACGGGTCGTGACAGCGGAAGAGCAGGATAAAAAACTCGTCTCTGCTGGATGAAAGAATCGAGATGACTGTTGCACTCTGGCACAACGAAATGCAAGATCGTTCGACAAGAACCCAAGAATAAGACAAACTAAGAAACTTGGAAATCTCACACACAATCGTAGAGCCTGCGGCTCACAACTGCTCTAGGTTGCAGAATCCTTCTGTACGCGCATGCCTAGGGGCTGCGGCCCTAACTTGCTGCTTGTTCTGCCTAGCTTGCTGGGCTTGATGGACTTGCGCAAACTGAGTCTAACATTACTTCTGGAACTGCTGAGTGTGTGTTAGGAGATGATGCTAGGCTAGTGGTCGAACGACTAATGCTAGTCCCCTCGGGCCTTCAATCGCTGCCTGAGGCGGATCTGGAAACTGTCGGACTGAAGAAGCCTCAGGGTACACAAGCAAAAAAGAGCCAATCATATGGTCGGATGCCCCACATCTAAGACACTGGTTATTGGCCCTCCTGCACTGATCTCTGGTGTACCCTGGTTTGCCATAATAGTTATATCCTATTAATGCTGACTGCCTTGTGGATTTTACTGAGGTTATAGTTGGGGCTGGAGGTACAGGCGGGCGAGAAGCTCCGGCTGTTGATGCTGGAGGTGACGATTGAATACTGATGCCTCTCATGGATGAGTGTGACATCTTCTGGCCTCCTTTTCTTGATACTAATCTCTGGCTTGCAAGTTCTTGGGACCTAGCTTCCCTGAGTATTACATCGTAGGTGGCATAATTATGGCCCACCATAAATTTTTGGAGCACTAGGTGCATACCTTGCTCAAATATCTTGGCCGGTCTTTCTTGAAAGCTACCATATGGGGAGCAAATTGGCTGAGTTGGAAAAACTTGGCCGCATACTGGTCGATCATCCTTGTCTGTTGGCGGAGTTTGATGAACTACTGCTGAAGTTGGAACTTGGCAGTTGTATAAAAATACTTTTTTTGGAAGCGCACCTTGAACGTCTTCCAGTCAATGGGCTTCGAAAGTGCCATTTCTTGTGCTACCCACTAATCTCGGGCAAGATCTGTTAACTGTAGCTTTACAACAACTACCTTCTCATCCTAGAGGGTCTTAGTCATATCCAGGATGGCCTCAAAATTATGGAGCCAAAAATCTGCTAAAACTGCATACTCAGTGCTGAGAAACTTAGTTGGACGCAAGCGACTAACGTTGGATGTCAAGTTGAGACTATAATGCCCATTGGTCTCGAGCGCGATTCTAACTCCCTGGCAAAGTGTCGTTTTGGTTTGTTCCTGTCCTTGCTGAAACTGTTGGCAAAGCTGGACCACTTGTTGCTGGAGTTAGAGTTATTATTGTTGTTATTGTTGTACCATCATCATGGCTTGGATCATCCCTAACATGTCCTGCGAGCCTTCCTGCCCTGGTTGTACTGGAAGAACTGGTGGTATTGTCTGGGTTGGCTGGGCTGGCGGGGCTGGTATGAATAATGGATTGGACTAGACTGGTTATTTCGGTAAGATTGGTGGAATAAACTGTGCTGATTGGCTGGGTTGGTATTGTCTGGGTTGGCTGGGCTGGTAAGCCGCAATACGCTAAGGTTGTCTAGAAGACAAATGAGTGGACTCTAGCATGCTATGATGTCAATCCTATGGCCGACAAAATCCTAGTATCTCAATCCATCAACAACAATTTCAAGATCATACATGAATGTAAAGAGATGTCCCAAAATAAATACCACATATGATAATGAAGCTAGTGAATACAAAATGCTTCACTAGCAGAGTATAATTATACATGATCAAATATACCAGCCATGGTCTAATATATACATCATGTTGACCGTGGTCTCAAAAATATAAGGAGCTAACTCTGCCCCCCCTTGTTGACACCACAAATCGAGTAAATCAAAATGAGGGGTAGAAGAAGGAAACCCACTCGCGAGCTTCGACCGTAGTCCTACGAGTGCCAGCCATCATACTGGAAGTACAGACTAGTTCTCTTTAGGTAAATCTGGCCAAGCAAAACCAGTGGAGTCAGAACCCCAGAAAGGAGCTCAAGGTGGTAGACAAAACACATCATAACATTAGCAGAAAAGGGACCTATATAAAAATAAATACGGGTCGAGACTTGTACGGCAACAATGTACTTGTCTCGATAAAATAATTATAAGAACTGGTGCCCTGATAACAAACTAACTATAAAGAAAGATAAGACGACAAGCAAAAAAATGGCATAGGAACTACTCTGGATCAGGACCACAACCCTTAAACCAAACAAGGACCAGGGTTATAGACCTTCACCCGAGTCAAACTTTGCACTCAAACCACGCGCTGAAAGAAAATATAATATAATAGGGCAAGCTTGTCAGACAAGGCAAACAGTATATCACGGCCAAACATGCCTACGACTTGCTATAATTAACTAACTAGAGTTATCAGAAACCTAGTTACTAACAAATGCATGTTTTAAAGAATATCGCTACTACCGGCACTGCAGTCAACCCGAATGGCCAAGGGTACACTTGTAATTAAACTAGTCACATTACACAAAACATAACTTGTAACTTGTCACAGATAAACATAAACTTGATCTTAAAATCATAATTTTATCAAATGACATAAAATTGAATTTAAACTTATATTATAACATAAAATTGTATATAAACTTGTATTGTGAACATAAACTTATATATAAAATTATTTTGTAAGTACTGCAGCATATCACAGTTCTTGTAAACATATTATGCAACAAATCATATGACTACTACGGTACATCAAAAATTCTTGTGTATACCGTGGCATGCTTAAACTTGGTAGGTCATAGAGCCCTTACCTAGCAGGATTGGCCCATGCCTCATAGGGCCCTTGGAGATCGGGGTAGCCGATAGAATAATATTTTTTTCTCCCAATGATCTAGGTAAATCTTATATTGTCTAATCATTACCAAATTATTTTATGTTCTCGAGTCGTGGACACTTGAGAAACTTCCTGGGATTACAAATTACGGGTACGAGCTATTCATGAGTTATCACTGGCAAACTGATCGTATCCACGACTTGCGATACATTGGGTAATACTCATACTCGATATTTTGATGCCAAATGTAATATGTTAACATACACAACAATTTCTACGGTATCTTCAGGGTCAGAATATGTGTTAAATTATAAGTGCACAACATCCAACTATATAATACACAAAAAAATATCTTAAACAAAAATGGAAGAAACGTATAATAAAACCAGGCGTATGGAAAAGTTGGCCTCATATGCGATCTGGACGCAAGCAATGAATGCAAGGAATACAGGATGCAGGAAATGCAGGGCACATGAATACAAGGTGCATGGATGCAGGGCGCATACAGAACACATGGATGTAGGGCGCATGCAAATCAGTTACGTGGCCAACAAGATGGACGCATGCTGGAAAAGGGCGCATGGAGCTGGGCGCATGGAACTCCATCGTCCCCAAATAGCACTAACTCCATGAAAAAAGTTCCAAAAACCTGAAAACTTATTTTTTTCATAAATTTTTTATTTTAACTCCAAATCTAGAGAACCAAAAGCTAAAATACTCGAAATAAAGTGCTCCATCACATTAAATAACTAGATTTTGAAGATAGCAAGTTTTAATAGATTAAAATAAGAAAATACATAAAACCCATGAATAAACCTAACTTGAAACTCAGATCGACTCCAAATCATCCATCAAAACCCAAAACTATAAGAACTAAATTAGATGAGAACATCAAGGAGAACATTTTCTATCAAACACAATTTGAAATAATACATATATGCTAAAATTCGAAAATCTATGGCTTTACCATTGAGCAAGATATACTTGCCTGGAGTGGCTTCTTAGCATCTACCTCTCACGATCCAAGTCACAACTTTTTCCTAGGGTTAGGGTTTGATCTTGAGGGAAAGGAGAAAAGGAAGGAGAAAGAAGAAAGAAGGTGGAAACGAAGAAGAATAAGGGAGGAGAGAGAAAACTCTCATGTATATACTAAGGAAAAAAAGGAGATGGTTTAGTCATGGGTTCAACCAAAATAAACCGAACCAAGTGTCCATTCTAAATGCAGGTCCTAAACCGGGTCTATGGTAATTCCAATGGGTATTATACGGGTCTTGGGTAGTCTCTCTAGACAGCAAGAATAAGTAAAATAACATGAAGCATCATGCAAATACAACAGAAATACATTATCAGAAAATAAATTTAAATATCAGAAATTCAAGAAATAACAAATCTGAAAACTGACGTGCTAATATATATATATATATATATATATATATATATATATATATATATATATATATATATATATATATATATATATATATATATATATATATATATATATATATATACACACGCTATCTAAAATATACTTATATAAAATCCATTGAAAACCCAAAAGTGCAATACTGCTATTTAAAAAATAAAGGCAATTAATAGTTTTTATTAAATTGGGTCTGGCCCATTCATTTTAAAATCTAAATATTATACAATAGTCCATAAATTATATAAAAAATTTAAAGTCTGAAAACCTTAATCTACATCCCATATAATATTTATACTGTGGGCTTGTGCCCGAACTCAAATATATACTTAGCCTAACTCTCATGAATAAACCCATGTTCGCTTAACAGATCTACTGTTAGAAAGAGAAAATAGCAAAAGAAGAAGACTTCCTAATCGAAGAGAGAGAGAGAGAGAGAGAGAGAGAGAGAGGAGCCCATAGTTCAAAATAATCCTATTTGAATTTAAATAAAGCCTAAAATATATGTTCTTCTGAAAATTAAAAGAAATGAAGAAAGATAGAGGAAATAAACCATGAGAGAGGGAAAATAAAAGATCACTTACATTGGGGGGGAGAGGCTCAAAGGGACGAAAAGAGCTCCGGGAAGACGTGCGGCTTCGAGGGCGGTCGGTGGAGCTGGTTGGGGATGTGACTGCAGGCGGTGGCCAGCTTCGTGGGGTCTCCGACGGTGAAAGAGGCTCGGTTGGCGGTCCAGATGGCCAAATTCATCTCGAGGCAACATATTGACGGGAGGTGGGGCATATATGAGGGTTCTGGTACCATTGGAAATAGAGGAGACAATGATTTCTTGCTGTATCTGGGCAGAGGTGACTCCGGTCAGATCTCCCAGTCACGACCACGATGGCGGGAAGGTTAGGATTAGAGTTTGATTTATGTATTATTTTTTGGTTTTTTAGTAGTGTGTCGATGTGTACGAGATTGATTTGGGGTTGTGTCTGATGTTAGACATATGTTGATGTACTGTGGGATTTAATGGATTTGAAGGAAATGAATATGGACATGGACACCCGAGATCAAACCCGAGGTCGACACAGGCTGACACGATAGATGGTGATGGACCCAGACATGCAGACATGGTTTCTCTGGCTGTTGGTGGTGATAATATGATGGTTATGGGAAAAGCAAAGAGAAAATATCTCCTTATAAAGTGGGTTGAGCTTGCTTCCTAAGCAAAGGCTTGTGCTACTATGTTATATATCTATAAAGGATATGGATGAGGATAAAAAAGAATCCTTCTAGAAATTTCTAGAGGATGACTAACTTTCCATTAGTAAATAACTAATCTCATAATTAGTTAAGACCAAATAAATCCCAAAAACTAAATTAATCCAACGTAATCCAATAATTAGTTAAAATATTAGCAAATCTAAATTCTATATTAAGATCAAATATGGACCATCAAATTACTAGCTTGTACCCCAACTAAATTCTTTATTCTAAAATATATTTATAAATAAAATAAAGTAATTTTTTTATAATTAAAAATAACTTAAAATTCTTTTATAACAATCAAAATATTTTCTTAAAAATATTTGAATTCATTTTAAAGGATTATTAACTAAAAATATAATTATATAAATTTATATTCGAAAAGAAATCATTTCCTTAAAATAATATTTGAAAGTTAAAATTTTAAATCTAAAAATTTAGAAATTTCAGAAATTATGTGTTACAACATCCCAAATCCTTAATCAATCTAACTCCACTAGGGCTACCCGATACACCACTCATGGATCAAGCCACTCCGCAAATCCTTAAAATCAAACTGAGACCATCCACTTAATCATCTAACTCATTATATTCCTCAAAAATCAAAGCACATTTCCTTCAATACTCGCATCAACATTTCTCAAATCTTTTGCATCACCTCTACCGATAACCTACTGCTCTTCTAACATCTAATTTGACTAAATCCAACTTATCCTTAGTTCCAAACATCATGCCTCATAAACTGCTCAAACAAAATATTCTGTCCCAAAAGCAACTCAACCAAATACTACGCTATGCAAAGCTATCATTGGTTAACAAAATACCCACATGGGATTATAACATATCTAGACTTATTGTATGGAACATCCAACAGAACATCAGAGAGAGTCAAGGACTTTCAATCATGGATTCAACATATATTTAAATAACTCAATTTGAGGGTCCAAGGACGTAAAGTCATGCTCAACAAAATATCACGTCCCGGTTCTGCAGAATCGAAAGTCACCACCGGACGTGATGTCGTACAAGCTTAAATTATACTTGTACAAGGTAAGTAAAAAATGGCCGATTGAATAACTAAGTTACAAAATCTGTGCAATCGAAAATATTAAGCAGAAAAGTTGAATATAAGAAATACAAAAGAACTTCTCTTTATTGATAATACAAAAAAATTACAACACCTCGAAGCCAAGAACAACTCGATTATAAATCACTCTCTGTCTTTCTTTCTTTTTTTCTTTCTTTCTCTTAATAAAATGAATCATCCCATAAGGCTTAAACTCAAGAACTATATAAAAAATGATGTTCCGTACATTATGTCTTTGTATACAAAGAAAGGTACAACCTAGCCGCAATGCTTTGTCTCTAGCCAAGCTCCAATGCCTCGGTCCGTCCAAGCAAACTTTACATCTGCGAAGAACTGGTTGGGGATTAATACATAAAATGTACTGGTGAGTGGCCTCTTGCCAACTCAACAAAAACTAATACATTAATTATATGAGTACAAGCAAACTTATGTGGTCTTTCTAATCTTTCCTTATGACCAATTTTATGGTAGAGAATAGGTGTCTCAAGCATAAATGTGTCACATAATAGTGTTGAACTTACCCATTACTTACCTTTCCATCCTTTCATATCAGTACAATAATATCAATCAAAACTATATATACTCAAAGTGTCACAAGTGTGTCTCTACAGAAGTAAATCATTAGGCTTATAAAGTTATTATAGTATATAGTGCACTTGTCTCTGT
Organism: Iris macrosiphon; assembly: GCA_036927795.1. Classification (NCBI taxonomy): domain Eukaryota; kingdom Viridiplantae; phylum Streptophyta; class Magnoliopsida; order Asparagales; family Iridaceae; genus Iris; species Iris macrosiphon. The sequence goes on along the minus strand of JAYESA010000012.1, from coordinate 118,567,177 downwards.
AAATAATCTGATAGCCCTGCAAACAAATTGATGTTAGTATGCATTCTAACTCTATATGAGGTTCACTTACACCATAAGCCATCTTGGACTATAAATTGGTGAGACGACAATCCTTTCAATGCGGGTAGTGAGCCCCCTAAAATTTCCTGAATCACCCGTGCTAGTACGTCAGCACAACTACCACGCTAGTACATCAGCCTCGTTCTTCTAGGCCGATACGATCCTGTTGTCCCGATGACCGTTCGAGAACATACCTTTTGCACAAGTTGTCTATGACCATGCAAATACGTGAACATATAAACTCTATATAGATGCATGGTATACATTTGAAAGTAAATTTATAACACTTTTTCTGCATTACCACACTTACACATTTTCCAATCTAGGGATTATATCATCTATACAGTTCCCAGTCCAGGGATACTGCCTTGGCAACCCAACAGTCCTAAACCTTCTATATTCCCTTATTTATGAAATGATAATTTGATAGTCTTTCTGTCTAAAGCAGTAATACCATATTTTATAAGATAAATCTAACTACAATGATATACTACAAGTGATAAGATACTATAAAGGCACAAAATCTACACATGTACATTAAGTTGATAATACAAGTGATATGATAAGAACATCTCTAAATTATTAAGTCTATATCAGCAATTTACTATTCCATGTCCTATAGCAACAAGTTATAGAAATAAGATTACTCTCTTATCTATATGGGTTCTTTTACTTAGTATTGCTATCTCATGACATAGTAACATAAATTAGCAATATCATTTATTAAGTGTGAAGGTAAAGCAAAGAAGGGATCATCGAAATCGTCCACTTGAAGAAATACTCTGCCTCGACCGAGTAAAAATTTGAATAATCCTTTGAATGAACCCAAGTCTAAATGGCACTATGCCATTAAACCATCCCAAGGAACCAAGCAGAGCGGGACATTACAAGTACCTTGTCCACATAATTGGTAAGCTCACAAAATGTATCAAAACTTTTTAGGCTTAAAAATACAGTAGTACATTTATGATATTGAATTATAGTCCTAATTGATAAATATAGAAGTTTTTGAGTCTACTAATGTGTTCTTAGGTGTATTTTAGATATATTTTGGTAATTTATCAGGAGTTTATAAGTCTACTTTAGATGCAACACACCACGGTTCAGAGTTGAGTATCTCTTAGTTGACTCTTCTTGCTTTACGATCACAAGTGTTATGGATATCTATTATTATTCTCCTTATGCTTCTGAAATTGATGCTATAATCTATAATCACTATAAAACAAGTAAGAGGAAACTAGTTTATTCTTCTGAAATTGAATTAATTATGTGGGTTGTTCATAAATTAATTTATATTACTATGTGCTATGCTTTCACTTTTATGTGTTGACACGATTTCATTTATCAACTATAAATCACAAGTGTTTTCACTTTGTCAATCTGATGTCAAATGCAGCGATGCCAAATGTGGCTATGACAACAAGTATAAAAGGGGGAATTTTTTTACTAGAAACTAGGAGGTTACTTATGTCGAAGCCTGAAAAATCTCCAAGTCTACATCTTATATTAGCGAAAAAGCAAGTTAAAATATCTCCATGGAAGACTCAAGCTCAGCAACCCGCAGAAGACTCAAGCCAATGCTCTTCAACGAAAGAAAAGCCTCAACACGTCACCACGACGTGAGAGGCCATAAAATTATCACATGTTGCAGACTGCGCATCCTTCAAGTGCACTATCAACCGTTAGACATGTCAGCCACATCAGCCTATCCCACACAAAATGAGATTTTCTTTCTTCCTACGAAGGAAACTTGCTTTCATAGGTCTTCAACCCACGGAAAGGGACCCCATTGCATTCTATTTTCCCAACCGAACTCCTGAAGCAAAATCTCTGATCTACGACCCTCGCCAACAACTGATTACCTGGGGATATATTCTATCTGCACCCCCTATGACAGCCACATCTTTGCCAAGAGCTCATGCTTAAACATGTACGTGGATAACTATTCGCCAACTGTCATCCATCATGCTTCCTCCACTATCTTGTTGTGGGGAGTAACTGATCAAACCGCAAGCCACTGGCATCTCAAGAAGGAAGCGCTCCTTTCTAGTGCCATGATCCCTAGTGGTCATGTTGGAACATGGGACATGTCTTCTCCATTACAGGCCACAATCACCTATGGAAGCTCCCCATTCAGCGGTAATGAACGACAACTATACTTCTATAAATACTTGACATTTATGATATTTTAAAGGACGACCAACATGACAGCAGACAGTAGCCTCAAAATTAAGCTTATGTTCGTCCCCTACGTTTGCCATCCATAGAAATGTCCAATAGTCAATGGAGTAAAGGGGTTGCTCTGATCCGATCTCTACCATCCCGCTTTCCCAGAATCTCAGGCTTGTTCTTATGCTGTTGTACTTACAATCTTTGTAATCTAGTTTGTCAACAAGTTCAAATAAAATTTGTTTTCAGTCTACTCATGTCTCTTGAGCATGAAAATAAGGTGGTGACTCTGCTGGGGAAGACTTCTCCTACAATGAGAAAGCAACAATGTAATCCGACACACTATCGATAAGAAGTAGTACTAATGCCCTGATCATGAATTTTGATTAATAGAAGTTCGAAGAGACAATCTTAGAGCTCCTTACTATCCCGCATAGTACACCTCACTATAATAATCTCTCATACCGAACCGATATCATTGCCAACAATATTGATCCTATCGAACAAGGATGCATAATTTACTCCCTTGAGGAGGTTACCGGGCATGTCGAGGCCCTCCAAATCCATGAATCAGTAGACTATATACTAAGCAAATCCAGAGTCGAACCCCATGCCATCAATGGGTTACAACCAGGCGATAATCAGGACGAAAGTGCTGGAGTTATTGCTATGGGCTAGTCTTCCCATAAAATTGAGCTAACATTACCGACGTGGAAACTGGCTCACGACTCCAATAGTTGGTGGTATCTTTCGAGCATAGCATTCGAATGTGACCAAAGTACTCCACTAGAATATGAAGCCTTGCATAAAATTTCTGTTGGGGATAAAAATGTTTCCCAAAAATGGTTAACCCGTAGAGGATAATCAATCCTCTGGGGGTAGATAATCCCGTGCCAAACAACGACCAACCAAAAGTTGAAGCCTATTTTGGGGTAGCCGTGCCACTAGAGCACGTTCATCAACAACAAAGCGTCGTGAAGATATCCTACCAATCCCGTGACCAGCAGGAATTTTAATGCCAAGTCAAGCTAATCCGTTCAAGCTGGAGCATCTTAACCATAGGAAAGAGGTCCTTCACAATCCAAGGACTGCAGGTCCCCATTTAAATTGCTGCCATCAGATCCTGATCTGGTATCACTGTTCAAAACATCATGCAACACTTGTGTGGCCTTTTGTCTTTGACAGGATCCAAGCGGACCCTCTACTAACTCGTAGATGATGGTCACAACAAGCTGATGATGAAGAGCTGGCACACACCTTTACCAATATGGTAGGACACGAGTTTAGCCAGAAGTAGCCAAGGAGGTCGAAAGAAGATAGCCAACCTCCAACGTTGGTCACAAATTTGCACAGACTGATGATGAATAAAGGATATCTGTCCAAATCGATTATGCAAAGTTGTGTACCACGGGACCAGATCAAAGATTCATTCAACGGAATATACTACTCCTCTAGGGATAGTCAATCTATCGAGTCTGAATTCAAAGTTGAAAGCGTTGAATCAATCTACACTACCTCCGATAGCGTGCTTTCCCTCGAAGAAAGAAGTGCACCAACCCATATGGCTACACCAGAAGAGGGCATTAGAAAATATACCAACGTCTGCATCCAGAATATAGGGACAAAACTGAAGGAATTGTGAGTTCTCTTGATGTTTATTGTGACACAACGGAGCCTAGCAGCCATAGGACCTCAAAAAAACCAACTAAGGCAATTACGAGGTCGGTACTACATCCGCTGCCCCAAAGGCTGAAGATGTAGAAAGCAAGACAACTCTTAAAGCTGCAATCAAAAATATGGAAGCTAGGTTCGAGTCCTTGGTCAACTGAAAGAACCTCCAAAAAATGGAGGTTGTCTTGCTATATCCGATCGAGCAGGATGAAGCAGTCGGCCTTGACAATTACAAGCAACTAATATTTGTGTCGTAAGTTTTGACATCTCCAAGTCAACGTCTTTATCATTTTAAGTCATATACCTTTGGCATCTCGATGAATGATCGCATAATGCTCTTCATCGAGACTCTCCATGGACCCACATTTGAGTGGTTTTACAGCCTCCTTGTCGGTTCTATCAAATCTTGGAATGACCTGGAGATAGCCTTTTTATCTTATTTTTCTGAAGAGGAGATCAGCTTCAGCATGTCTTCCCTTATCAATGCGAAATAGAAGGTAGGGGAGTTGACTAAATACTTCATTGAACGGTTCCATAGACTAGCTCTCAACTATCCGTAAGGTATTCCAGCAGTCATAGTCATGGATATGTGGAATAAAAACTTCCTACTATCAATCAAGTTTTGTCTCAGAGTTGGATCCTTCAAGAATTGGGTAGCCTTGATTGATGGTCCCAAGATAGCTGAAGAACACACAACAAATTTTGACCAGTTGGGCTTGCAGAGGGTCAACCCCGATGGGAGCAGGCGGTTCAAGTAAAACCAAAACAAAGGCAAGGACTCTATGGTGGTCGATCTTTCCATGGGCGAATCATCAAGGAACCTATAACCACGATTCTCAAGGATTCTATAGAACTACACTTTAAACGAGGATTACACGGTGCCCATCTTTTGAGTCCCACTAAAAAGGAACAAGATGCGGCTCCCCGTGGCCAGACAACCTGAAGAGATAGGATGCACTAATGATCCTAAGTACTGTGAGTACCACTGGTATGTAGATCACCCAACAGTACAATGCTACGTGCTCAAAGTTAAGATCTAACAGCCGATCGATTCCAAAGTCCTTACATTGTGCAACGAACAGAAGACGGCTTCCACCAACAAGATGTCTGTCCAGTTTGGTTATTTTTCTCTAGTATAAATAAAAGACGATATAGCCTATGTTCCTGCGGTATAAATGAGGCTCATCAATCTGCCTCCCCAACGGATGAACTGTAACTTGGTGTCCCTTATGCTAAAAAAAGGAGAAATAATGTGGGTAAATACCGATCTTCTCAAAGATGAGCAGTGGACTTCATCCTTTGAGGATTGCAAGCCCTGCAATGCTATTGTCCTAGACAAGGAAGATCCTATCCCTATTGGAGCCATGACAAACTCAGAGGAAGATGTTCGAGTGGCTGACATAGATTGTCATGTTCCAGTCCCAAAATACGTAGGACTAGGAATACGTGAGCATGCCCGCCGTATGTATATGGAAACCATACACATACATATGATGTTTTGTGAATAATAATTCATAAGTGGTATATAATTACACAAGTCCATGCAATACTAATCTCATTCATAAAACCAAATAGTAATAAATAACCAAATATGACAATTAACCAAGTATAAAAATAGTCGAGAAAAACTAGTAGTCGGGTGGAGTCTACTCGAGTATTTCCCCGTCTGACTAGTATAAATGAATCTAATCCCGATACGCAAATCAAATATGAGTCTAGCCAGATAAAATAGGTGATTCCAGTATGTGAGTCTTGATGTGATGCCAGTAATGAGTCTTGGAGTAGAGGCCAAACAAGTATAATGTACGTGTCGTAAGAAAGTGAATCCATGTAATACTAATCCGTGTATCCAAGTGTCGAGGAATCAGGTAAAACAATGATATAAACCAGAATCATAGTAGATATAAAATAAAGAAAACTATCAGAGAATGTACTCGCCTGAAGTCCTGAGCAAGGTGTGTCTCTCGATGCCCAAGCTGGTGTCACACAACCTATATATAGTATGATGCATCAATACAAGGTTCAAGAATGAAAAATACATTAAGTTGATGCAATTCTAGGTCAATAAACCATTTCTAGGTTAAACCGATGAAAGCTAGGTTTTAAGGGTCTAACACTAAATCACTAAGTCGATACACTATGAAACTAATCTATACAAGCTAAAATAAGATACAACAAGGCACTCAAAGAGCCGTATCCTAAGATACGCAAGTCTAATCATATGAAAGTAGTGTTTTAGATATATAAACAAGTCAAATATTATAATACTATATCAATACAAATGAAATAGGATACCTTGGCCTTGCACCAATGCATATCGCACATATCTCGATACCCAAACTCAATACCTTGGATATCGGTCAAATACCTTGGTAATACCTTGGTATCCCGAGGTAACCCAAAACTCTAACATATAACTAATACATATATAATACCCCAAGCTAATATGCTAATACACATATACATAAACCTCTAGCACTAGCTATATAAGTGTCTAACTAGTAAACAATAATACCACATTACATATATACATAACTAACTACTACTATACAATAACAACTAAAACAAATATATTTATATATGTAGCTAACTATTTACTAGCATACTAACATGTATATATGTCTACACTAATACATATATACATACTAACTACTACTAGCTAACTCAATATCTCAATAACCTATAACTAGAAATATACATAATACATATAGCTAGATATAACTAACTCAACATAAACAAGTATATATATATATATAACTAAACTACTAACCATAACATACCAATTACCTCAACTACTCAATACCTCAACTAACCCAACTCAATGCCCAAATACCGTGACTGAAAACAATATCTTGATAACCCAAACCACTAGTAAACAACTGAACTGAAACCAATACCACAACTAACTATATAAACTAACCCTATAATATATATATATATATATATATATATATATATATATATATATATATATATATAACTAATCATATACTAACATGCTAACCAAATACTAAGCAACTAGTCTGAAATAGGACAGAAACTAAAACCTACTGATACTGTGCTCGGCACAATGACAGATACATTGTAATACTGAAATACTGGATCCAAATCTGAACTGAACGGCACTGTGAACTGAATTGGATACTCCCTGATACTGTAACTAGACTGATATCAGTGATCGCTCACTGATACTGCACAGTGGTGCTGATACTGTGCACTCTTCTGCTAAATGTAATGGCTCTCCGAGCCCCCTCCATGCTATGTTGCAAACGCTGTTGCTGCCGCAGCCCGCTGCGCTCGCTGTACGCGCGCTGCTGCTATTGCAGCCTGCTGCTGCTGCTGCTGCTGCACGAGCGCTGCTGCTGCTGCACGAGCGCTGCTCGTGCGCTGTTGCTGCAGTCTGCTACTGCTGCAAGAGCGCTGCTCGCGCGCTGCTGCGACATTGTTGCTACTGTTGCAGCCTGCTGCTGTACGAGTGCTGCTCGTGCGCTGCTCGCTGCACACGCGCACATAGAACCATAAGCACACACACACACACATATACTCCTATATATATATATATATATATATATATATATATATATATATATATATATATATATATATATATATATATATATATATCAACCTCTATATATATATACTCTCAACTATACATATATATACACTCACATATAGATATATGGACACATACACATTTATTCAAACACCTCTATGTATTTACATATACACATACATACATACATGTATCTATCGAGTATCTTAATCTATATATATATATATATATATATATATATATATATATATATATGTATATGTATAGACATAATACACAAAACTCATATCATAAATAGCTCTATCTCTCACACATAAACACATACATATATAAACATACACATATATTCATATAGATAAATGTATATACACTCACACATAAATGCAAACACATAAACTCATACAACAACATGCCACCAACACTTATATACATATACATCTATCTATATCAATACCCTCATCTATGCTTTTATATATATATATATATATATATATATATATATATATATATATATATATATATATATATATAACCATATACCCTTACATAATACATAGATACCAATATCTATATAAATCTCTCTCTCTCTATATATATATACTCCTATATATATATATATATATATATATATATATATATATATATATATACCTACACTCTTACACACATAGTAACAAACACACACATGCATATACACAAACTCATATACACTATTATATAACATATTATATCACACATATATATATATATATATATATATATATATATATATATATATATATATATATATATATATATATATATATATACGTATAGAAAAGATGACAAAATATCAAACACGTGGAGTGCACCGCACCAGTATCGCACTAATTCTATGATACGCTTGTGATACGGCTCCAATACACAACCAAACGTATCTCGGAGGACACGAGCAAGTCTAATACACTAAATATGGACAATACGTATAGTAATTAGAGTATTTACGTGTCTGTGTCGCAATGTGATATGCACAAGGCCCCGTGTCGGAGGAAAAATCCCGAAAATAGTCTGTTTCGTCAAATTAACGAGATACAGCCTAGACGTATCTAATTATGAACACAACACTAGTCACAAACAAACAATCATATGTCAATTTGATCTATTGGACCAAATAACAAATACTACAATGTGCCAATCTCGGAATTTTCCCAAAATTGGCACCAAAATGCACGTAACTTCCACCGTAGGTCTCCGATGAACCTAAACCAATTCCTATGGGTAGCCTATGCATGTGGATTGGTTTCTCATGGTTAATCTCAGATTTAGAACCTAATTAAAGAGGAAAAACGAAAATATACCTATTGGGAGATGGATTCCCAATGAAAAATCCCTAAAATGGAAAGTAGCTCCTCATTGTAGATCTTGGCCTCCTCCTTCTTGATTCTTGCTTTCTTCTGGTAGATCCTTATTGTAATAGCCTTTATTGAAGAATAGAGACTGAATTTGGGTAGAAATTTGGTGAGGAATGGTGAGGAATGAAGAAATTTGGAAAGGAAAAAAATGTAGATCTAAATGGAATGAACAAAATAAAATGAAAGACACTGTCACTACCCAATTCTAGAAAATAGGATTTTCTTTTTTTATATAATTATATTTATATTTAATTAGTGGTTGTATAAATTTTTATTGGTTGTTTTAGGGTTTTGGCTAGCCTGGACCCATGTCAGACCCTAGTGGACCCATGTTAGACCCAACCAACACCCTTGTCAGACTTATTTATGGGTTTATAATAGTTATTATATTTTTATTAGTTAATTAGAGTATTTTGGGTTAGTTAGAATGTGTTTAGAAAATCCCAAACCTAAACCTTAGTTGGATGACTAATTTGGAGGGCATTTTAGTCCTTGTGTCTAACCCTAACCCTATTTCTATGTGTATGGCGGCCCCTCCTAACCCTAACTCATCATGACCAAAAACCCCCATTTCCTCATTCCATTCTTCTTCTTCTTCACTCTTCTCTCCACTCTTTTCTTCTTTCCTTTTTCCAATTTCTTCACCATTTCAAGTAAGTTCTTCACTTTCTTCTCTTCCTTCATCTACTTCTTTCATAGATGTAAACTCTAACCCTTTAATTTTTCCTAACCTAGGTGTATAGAGCCTAGACTTGGTGTAGAGGCTTGGCTTGGAGGCTTGGAGGCTTGAGGGTGGTGATTTCTAGGGTTTTGGAGACTTTGGCCTTGGGATTCCAACTCCCAAGAGGTAAAACCTAATTTTTCTCTTAATGGTTACTCTAATATAATATAATTAGTAGTTTAGAACCTTTCTAAATCTTAAGACTACCCGTGGGAGGAAGTTAGAACTTGTTTTGTTGTGTTTGGAGACTTTGACATTAAGTTTTGTGTCAATTTTGGGTGAAATCCGAGATTGGTCCAATTTTGAATGATGTCCTAGGTTAGACGGACCAAGATAGACGTGCTTGGGTGTCTTGAGGGTAGTACGTATCCCCATTCGGACACGTGAGGTCGTGTCGCAGAGATTTGGGTGTTTCGGGCGATTTGGGGGTTTTTCGTCGCCGTAGGTTCCGCATGCATGCGGATTTTTGCCACGGACCTAGAATCGGAGAGTTAGCATTTTTTTTCTAGGTTCTAGACATTGATTAGAACTCGTGAATAAATTTTGAGTCAATTTCGAGTAGGTTTGGGGTGCGTTTCACGAGGTATCGCGAACCGTACTCTACGTGTTTATCGAAATGTCCAAATGGCCATTTCGACTTGGTTTCTAGTTTTCGGGCTTGTGCGCGGGTTGGTTTAGCTTCAGAGAGTGTGTACTAAGGTTCTCGAGTTATATTTTGTATATATATATATATATGTATTTATATGTGTTTGGGTGGTTGTGCGTGTCTTGGTATGGTTGTGTGTGTTTTGAGTGTGTTAGTGTGTGTGTGTGTGTATGTATATATATATATATATATATATATATATATATATATATATATATATATATATATATATATATATATGTGTGTGTGTGTGTGTGTGTGTGTGTGTGTGTGTGTGTGTGTGTGTGTGTTTGTATATATATGTATGAGTGTGTGTGTGTGTATATATATATACACACACACACTCATATATATATATATATATATATATATATATATATATATATATATATATATATATATATATATATATATATATATGTATGAGTGTGTGTGTGTGTGTATATATATATATATATGTGTGTGTGTGTGTGTGTGTGTGTGTGTGTGTGTGTGTGTGTGTGTGTTGTATATATATATGTGAGTGTGTGTATGTATATATATATGTGTGTGTGTGTGTGTATATATATATATATATATATATATATATATATATATATATATATATATATGAGATGGGTATGGATATATGCATATGTGTGTGTGTGAGATATATATATATATATAGATATGTAGGTATATAAACATATGTGTTTAGATATATATATTAGCCTATATATATATATATATATATATATATATATATATATATATATATATATATATATATATATATATGCATAGATAGTTAGCGAGTTAGTAGTGTTAGAGAGGGGTAAGTTGGATATCTCAATACCTTGAGATATCAAGGTATCTCAATACCTTGAGATACCCAAGGTATTGGGTATCGGGGCGAGGTATTGGACGTTTGCCTAGGTTTGGTATTAGAGTTGCTTTTATATGTATAGGTGTATATATTTATGCGTGTTAGCATATGCATTAATGGGTATATGCGGGGTGTATAGCTTAGGTGAGGTATTGGATACCGAGGGTATCCCGGTATCTCAAGGAGGCGAGTTTGAGGGTTTACTAGCTTAATGAGCTAGTTTCGACCTAGAATTTTAGGGGCACCCTAGTTTGACCTAGAGTTGACCGTAATTGTCTCCGTTGACCGCAAAAGTCAACATTTGACCTAGTTTTGACCCAGAGTTGACTTTTGGACCCCAGGTTGACTTTTTGACCCAAATTTTACCGGTTTGACCCGTTCGACATAGAATAACCCTAGAAGCTTATTTTTAGTTATTTTATATCTGTTTAACTCTTTAGAACTCTGTTTAACCTTATTTTTCCAATAGGTCCTTGCGATGCCAGTCCGAATCTCGATCCTCACCAATTGCTCAGGACGTTAGGCAAGTACCTACCTCTGATTATTTTCATTTCATGATAGCGTATATATCACCTGTTCTAGAACTATAATACTTGATTTTTGATATATTTTTTCATGATATGGTACTAGTTGGATCCCGTCATGAGATGTTATCCCCCTTACCGTGTTCAGCGGGTACTCTATCACGTGTATTTCATCATGTGCTTCGGGTATTGATTCTCATGTGCTATCATGTGCTTCGTGTGCTCTTGCCTTTATGTGCGCGAGTTATTTATCATGTACGTAGCGTGTCATGGTTGGATCCAAGAGTATTAGTGGGGGAGGAGAGTAAAAGTTGGTTATGTGATCAAAGCCATGTGTATGTCGGTTATGCAACTCACGCATAACGGAGTTATCATAGATTATTCATGTGCAACCTAAGCCAATCACATAACGAACTTGTGCTCAAGGCACTTAGCTAGTATTCCTATTTTTTCACATGCAGTTACTTCTCTACTACTTGTATTGTTCTCCAGTTTTACATTGTAGTTACTTTATCAGTTCTACCCTGTATTTACTTTCCTGTGCATCTTGTATACTTTTCTATTGCTAGTCATATACACCTTACCATGTATTTGGAGTTGCTTTCAGAGTTATGTACTTCGCTCCAGTCCTGACTGGACATATTTTTTCCAGAGGATCCTGAAGATTTTTGCCCAACCTACTACGGGCCAGGTGTCGAGGAGTATTGCGACCCTGATTTTGAGGAGGAGCCCGTCCCAGCAGAGGAGACGCCGCTAGCGCCCTAGTATAGCTAGGTGGGTTTCACTGGGTTTGTTCCTAGTTGGTATTTTGGATGACTGTATTATTATTATTATTTTGCTACTGTATGATGTTGTAGACTTTTAGACTTGGACTGTATATTTGGATATTGTACTTGCTCTCTTTGGTTCTTTGTTTCTTGTTGATATCTTATCATGCTTTTACTCTTCCCCTAGTTATTGTGATTGAGTTTATATATATTGTGTTGTTGCCCTCCTTTTGGAGAGGTTATCTTGACATATCATTATGAGATATAGATTATTGTGACCTAGAATGGACCTAGACAGCATTCTACCGTCGATTCTGCAGCGTAGGCTGGACGTACCCATGACTCATGCCCGATTTTTCTGGTGCGGGTCGTGACACGTTTTTGGTGGTGGCCCATGCAGGTCTAGTTTCTAGGTCTACCTGCGCTAGGATATAGGATATAGGCTGAGAGAGAGTGTGCTCAATCACAACTAGGACCCTTCCTGATCTTCTGCTATCTTTAATTTTTCTGAAATTATTTTCTTTTACAATATTACTGTCCTTCATTGATGATATCGTATCTTGCACCGTTGGTGACATGATCTCAGGTTCTATTCTTCTTGATTCTATTCCAGCACTTGCTTTATTTGATTCCGGTGCTTCCCATAGCTTTGTGTCTGTATCTTTTGCTGTTAGACACCATCTTGTTGCTGAACCTTTAGCTAGACTCTGCAAGATCACGACCGGGGGTGGTATCATCCTAGTAAGTGATATCTACAGAGACCGGAGAGTTACCTTGGGAGGCCGGAAGTTGAGTGTATGCCTACTCGTAATGCCACTTTCGAGCTACGATATTGTACTCGGGATGGATTGGTTGAGTATGCACTGTGCTAGTATAGATTATCGTGGAGGAAGAGTGTTGTTTAGTCCGCCGGGAGAACCAGAGTTTGAGTTTGCCAGAGGAGCAGCGGAGCAGAGCGAGGGAGTCTTCTACGGAGCCCTGGTAGTAGAGCAGAGGTTGCCACATCCATTGATAGCGGAGTTCATGGATGTCTTTCCGGAGGAGTTACCAGGGTTACCTCTGGACAGAGATGTAGAGTTTTCTATAGACTTGGTGCCAGGCGCGGAGTCGATATCCCAGCACGCCTATAGAGTCAACAACAGTGAGCTGGTAGAGTTGAAGAAGCAGGTGGATGAGCTTCAGGACAAAGGATTTATCAGATCTAGATCTTATTCGTGGGGTGCTCCGGTACTTTTTGTGCCGAAGAAGGATGGGTCGATACGGATATGTATCGACTACAGGGCTCTGAACAACCTCACAATCAAGAACAAGTATCCCCTACCGCGTATTGATGATCTCTTTGACCAGTTGAGCGGAGCGAGGGTGTTTTCCAGGATTGATCTGAGGATAGGCTACCACCAGGTGAAGGTCAGGAGGGAGGATATTCCGAAGACAGCTTTTCGGACCAGGTATGGACAGTATGAGTTCATGGTGATGCTGTTTGGGTTGACTAATGCTCCGGCAGTATTCATAAATCTGATGAACAAGGTATTCCATCAGCATCTGGACAGGTTTGTGGTGGTATTTATAGATGACATCTTGGTGTATTCGAAGACCCCAGAGGAGCATGAGGAGCATCTGAGGATAGTACTGGAGACTCTCAGAAAGGAGAAGCTTTATGGAAAGCTTTCGAAGTACGAGTTCTTTCTTGACAAGGTTGAATTCCTTGGTTATGTGGTAACATGAGAGGGGATCTCGGTGGATCCGAGGAAGATTATGGCAGTTGAGGCATGGAGTGCTCTGAGTTCAGTAGCAGAGGTCAGGAGTTTCCTGGGTCTGGCAGGTTACTACAGGAGATTTGTTCAAGATTTTTCTCGGATTGCAGAGCCTTTGTCTAGGCTGACCCGGAAGGACATCGAGTTTATTTGGTCAGAGGAGTGCCAGGTCGCCTTTGATGAGCTAAAGAGGAAGTTGATGACAGCTCCAGTGTTGACGTTGCCATCGGGGTATGGAGGAATCACTATCTATAGTGATGCATCGGAGAAGGGACTGGGTTGTGTGTTATAGCAGAATGGTAGGGTGATTGCCTATGCTTCCAGGCAATTACGTTTTCATGAGAATAACTACCCTACCCATGATTTGGAGTTGGCAGCGGTCATCTTTGCTCTGAAGTTGTGAAAATACTATTTATTTGAAAAGCGTGTGGAGATCTTCACAGACCACAAGAGCTTGAAGTATGTGTTTACCCAAAAAGAGCTGAACATGAGGCAGAGGAGATGGTTGGAGTTGATGAATGACTTTGACATATTGTTATAGTACCATCCAGGGAAGGCGAACGTAGTTACGGTTGCGCTGAGCAGGTATCCGGTAGCTATATGCCTCACTACAGATCGTTATCTTCTGGCAGATCTAGAGAGCTTGGGCATTGAGGTGATAGTGCCTGGAGTTGAGATACAGATGTGGGGACTGCAGATTCAGTCAAAGTTGATAGACCGGATCAGGGCTACACAGTTTGAGGATGAGTCCCTGAGGAGCATCAGGTCGCAGGTTCAGATTGGATTATCAAATGACTTCACCATTGCTGATAATGGTTCATTGCGGCACGATACCAGGTTGTGTGTGCCGAGTGGGTCATTGTACGAGGAGGCTCTTCAGGAGGCGCATCGATCCCAGTACTCTATGCATCCAGGTGCCAACAAGATGTATAGACATCTGAGAGAGCATGTATGGTGGTACGGGATGAAGCGGGAGGTAGCACGCTTCGTATTCCGATGCTTAGTGTGCCAGCAGGTGAAGGCGGAGAGGCAGAGGCCAGGAGGGTTGCTCCAATCGTTACCCATTCTGGAGTGGAAATGGGAGCATGTGACCATAGATTTTGTTTCTAGGCTTCCCCGTTCTCCAGGAGGGAAGGATACGATTTGGGTCATCGTAGACAGGTTGACCAAATCGGCGCACTTTCTACCATTCAAAGTGGGTACGTCTACGGAGAGACTAGCAGAGATGTATGTGTGCCAGATATTCAGACTGCATGGAGTTCCTGTGAGCATAGTATCAGACTGGGACAGTCGCTTTACTTCGCATTTCTGGAGGAGTCTGCAGGCTAGCTTGGGCACCCAGCTCAAGTTTAGTACTGTATATCACCCACAGACAGACGGTCAGTTAGAGAGGACCATTCAGACACTTGAGGACATGCTTCGCACTTGTGTTCTAGATTTCAGAGGCTCTTGGGAGGATCACTTGTACTTGGTAGAGTTTGCTTACAACAACAGCTACCAAGCCAGTATCGAGATGTCACCATTCGAGTCGTTGTATGGACGGAGGTGTCGCACTCTGTTATCATGGGATAATGTAGGCGAGAGAGCTTTGATTGGCCCGGAGATGGTGATTGATGCGGCAGAGAAGGTCAAGCTCATTAGAGATAGACTTCGGGTGGCGCAGGACAGACAGCGACATTGGGCCGATAGCTAACGGAGACCTTTGGAGTTTGAGGTATAGCTTAGAATTTAGATTTTGTTCTTGTGTTTTCTTGTG
Organism: Iris macrosiphon; assembly: GCA_036927795.1. NCBI lineage: Eukaryota > Viridiplantae > Streptophyta > Magnoliopsida > Asparagales > Iridaceae > Iris > Iris macrosiphon. The sequence continues at coordinate 118,551,297 of JAYESA010000012.1, read as the reverse complement.
ATTGCTTATTTTAGATTAAGTGCTGAGACCTTGTTTGTGCTAGGTTGGTGATCTGGTATTCCTAAGAATTTCTCCGATGCAGGGCACTATTTGCTTCGGTAGAGGCGGAAAGCTTAGCCCATGTTTTGTCGGACCCTTCAGCATCCTTGAGAGGGTCGGCGCTGTGGCGTATAGGCTAGATTTATCGCCTACGCTAGAGGGAGTTCATGATGTATTCCACGTGTCGCAGTTGAGATGGTACGTGGCGGATCCCAGTCACATATTGGATCACTCAGAGATCGTGGTGGGCCCTACTCTTACCTATCCAGAGCAGCCGGTTGAGATTCTGGATCGGCGGAAGAAGGTATTGAGGAACCAGACTATTTCCTTGGTTCGCGTCGCGTGAAGGCATCACTCTCCAAGTGAGTCGACCTGGGACAGGGAGGATAAAATGCGCGAGCGATACCCTTATCTTTTTGAGCCCTGAGGTATGGTTCTTTCTTTTTCTTGCATTCATGTCCTAGTTTCGTCTTTTAATTTCGAGGACGAAATTATTTTAAGGAGGGTATGCTTGTCACTACCCAATTCTAGAAAATAGGATTTTATTATTTTTATTTTTGGTAAATTGTGTATTGATCATAAATAATTATATTTATATTTAATTAGTGGTTGTATAAAATTTTATTGGTTGTTTTAGGATTTTGGCTAGCCTGGTGTCACTACCGTATTTTCTAGAAAAGGGTATTTTGGTCATTTTATAATTAATTAAATATTGTGCATGTTAAATATTTATTTATTATATTATTTATTTATTATTAGCATGATAGATTTATTTTTTTGGACTTGTGTTAGTGGACCTAACAAGTTTAGTTTAGACTCATGGACCAACATGTTTTAATTGTTAGAATTGAGCCCAACTAGAAAGCCCATTAATTAGGAGATTGATTAAATTAATTAAACCATTGGACTAGAAGCTTCCCTCCTTAATTAATTTCTTCATGAGAGGTCCCAAGGGTTATTTTAGACTTTACATAGTAGCTTGAGGGAGGGGGCAAGTGAGGCCTATATAAAGGGGATAAAAACTTTCTCTCTCTTCATTTTTCATTCCAAATCTAGATCTAGAATTTTCCTCAACCAAATTTCATCAAATCTCTACCAAATTTCCACCCAATTACTTCCCAAATCATCATTGGAGACTAGAAGAGCAAGGATCTAGAAGGAGGAAGTAAGGATCTACAAAGAGGAGCAAGGATCTACAAGTTGGAGGCCAATTTCACCAATTTTGGAGGTTTCATTGGGAATCCATCTTCCAATAGGTATAATTCAGTTTTTTCTCTTAAAATAGCTTCTAAATCTGAGATTTAATCATGAATAATCAACCCATATGTATGTACTACCCATAGGATTTGGTTTTGTGTTCATAGCAGACCTATGGAGAAAGTTATGGTGCTTTTTGTGTCAATTTTGGGAGAATTCCGAAAATGACTTTTGTTGTGTGTGTCAATTGATCCTATAGATCAATTTGACAAATATTTATATGTTTGGGGCTAGTGTCGTGTTCATAATTGGGTACGTGTAGGTCGTATCCCAATAATTTGGTGATACGTGTTGTTTTGGGAGTTTTTCCTCCGACACGGGACTTTGAGCATGTCGTATTTTGACACGGACACATAGATCTATATTTGACACTTTATTTTGTTCATAAATATTATATGTGACTTATTTGTGTCCTTCGGGGTGCAATTGGATGTGTGGTGGACTCGTGTCGCATACGTATCCTAGATCTAGTGGGATACGGTGTGATATTCTCCAATTATTGTGTGTTTATGTGTAGATCTAATTAATTATGCTTTAATTCTTGAATTATAATTGTGTCTTTATCTATATATATTATATATGTATTATGTATATTTATTATAGTGTTTATTGTATCATAGATCTATGTATTATATATGTATTATTAGAATATATATTATGTAGCTTTCTTCTACATGCATTAATATATATGTTATAAAATATGTTAGGGATGTAAATATATGTATATATTTTATATAATATATGTGTATGTTTAATTAAGTAATTAGATTATTTATAGTTATTATATGATTATTTTTATATATATATATGTATGTAGATATATATTTATAAATGGTAGCATATGTATATATAATATAGTAGATATATTTATATGTGGTTATATATATAGTTATATTATATATTGTTATATATTTATATTATTATATGATTATATATATGTATACATATATGTATAGTTATATATACATATTACTATATGTGTGTGTGTATGTTACTATGTGATATTTTATACAATTTACTATGTATAAGTGTATGTATAGTTATATATAGTTTTATATGTATATTGTATAAATATATATTATGGGTTATATATATGTATTTAAATATATATTGTATAAATATATATGGTGGGTTATATATATGTATTTTTATATATAAATATGGTAATTAATATATATATATATATATATATATATATATATATATATATATATATATATATATATATATATATATATATATATATATATATATATATTCCTAATTGCTATTTGTATTATAGTATACTATATATGTATATATTTAGTTGTAGCATATAAATTTATTAGAATAGTTAGTATATTTTAGTTATCAATTGTTATGAGTATTTTTTATATATTATATATTTATAGGTATGTATGTACGAATATATGTATTAATAGTTAGTGTGTAGTTAGTAGTTAGTATTATTCTATTAGTACATACTAGAGTTATTGTAACACCCCGTTCCGCTCAAGCGGACTGCCGTCTCAAACGGCAATCGTGCATCTGTCCCGACCCGCTTTGCCTCAAAGGAGAAGCAAAGGATATCCAGACTTGTCCCTACAGGAATTCGGCTTAGACTTTCAGAGGCTCGATCAGGCGTATCGCTCTACCGAGGCGAATTATCGCTAAGGTGGGTGGCTACGGTGAACTTGTCTTTGCTTAGCCAGCACATATAAAATCTGGAATATTTATGCTAGTCGCTAGGTGATTCACCCCCTGCATGCTAATAAATCCAACGCACCTAGCTAAGGGAATAATCCCAACTTGTATTGCTTGCTAGAACATGGAAATTGAAATACTGCTTATGTTCAGACCCTCGCATGCTAAGTCCCTTAACGGTTTTATCCCTCGGCTTACGTTCGGGTCCGAGCAAACGTGCCTGCTTATGTTCCTTAGAAACGCATGCTTGTCTGCTTGAATGTTACCGTATTTTTATCCAAACCCCGGAAGACTACTACGTAGTCGTTCCGTGCCTGAACGAACCTGTAAGTATCCGGGACCATTGGGTCGCCAAGGCAATCCCCGAACCAGGGGCACGCATCAGGGCAAATGAATACTGAACGAGAATCACGTCACGTGCAACTGAATGATAATCACATCAAGTTTATGTCTGAACGAGAATCACGTCATGTAACGAATCCACGTATTTCAGCTCTTGGAGCAAACGCTCGTTCAGATCACGAATCATAGATTATTATATCAAGTTATGGATTAGAAACTGGCCCTGACCTGCATGTCGCGGACAACTTAGAAACAAGGTTTAACTGTTCCACGGGCGGTCACCGGGGCACTGGGACCGTTCCGATCCGGATGGAACATCACGATAGTCTCACGTACGGACATAATGGTCTGCAGCCAACAACGAATCTTTGTTGCTTTCCATCCTTGTTCAAAGACTAAACGGTCCTTTATGGCTATGCCAGCGACTAACGTTCATATAGATAAGTCATCCTGGCTTAGCGGCTATCCGCGTGCGAGTCATTGCATCGCATCAACTGAACACCTGAACGATTATGTTATTAAATGACCCTCGTGTTTGCATATGCTATGTCTCCTGAATGTTATACTTGCCCCTGCTTAAATTAACAATGTTTGCCTTGGACAGGGATAGAGATGGTAAGTTGGTAAGTCTCGCCGTGTTTCCTCAAACATCGCACGGCGCACTGCCCGACACGTTAGGCTATTCAATGTTTGCATAAAACTGATTCTAAGGCAACTAGAAAGACAACTTAATAGTTGTGCACGCGAACCTGTATTACATGTTTGGATTCGTCGAGCGGGTGAGTAGCTTCCCCACCAGTACATTCAATGTACTGATAATCCACCAATTTGTATGCAGGGTGCGGGAGAACCTCGTTCGGTGCGGATGCCTCCTTTGTACGTGCTAAGGCCAGGAGTTTCCTCTGAAGCCTTACAATGGTGCGTCCGGGACTGAAGCACATATACAAGACATAATTTTGGAGCGTCACCTGACCATCGCCTGTACATTCATTCCACAGTTGTAGCCACTTGGCACGCTTTTACTGTTTCAGAGAGAGAGGCTTGAGCGACTTGTAATCTCGGCTATACGCCGCCTGTAACACTTGTTCATGTCAATAAAAGAGCTTGCTTTACTTCAAACTTGTGTTTCAATGCTTCCGCTATATTGTCGACTCAGTGAACCTGTTACCGATCGCCTATGCGTTCATGACTCCGCTGCACTCGGACAATCTGTGCGACTCTGTGGCTTAGAACTCTTGTCGCCAGCCAATGAACCATAGCCTTGCACGGGCGTGGATCACGCTCGTGCGGCATCACGCCCGGATGGGTTAAGCAATCGTTCCGCGGGAGCGCTGGCGAGGGTGATTCCCGCCTAGCGGGAACGGCCGATTTGCCTGCGGGAGATCGGGGTGTGACAGTTATATTGGATTGATATATGTAATTATTGATGGGTAGTTAGTATATATATGAGATTTTGGCAATTACCTTAAGATATCAAGGTAAGTATCAAGATATACCAAGGTATGAGTAGTAGGTATTGGCATAAGTAATAGGATAGTTGTAAACTAATTATGGGTTGGTATTAAGGTGACTAAAATAAGATATATAGAATTATATAAATATTAAATGCATAGTAGTTTATAATTATTGTTGGGTAGTTAGTATAAATAAGGTTTTGAATTTACCTTGAGATGCCAAGGTAAGTATCAAGGTATTGGAGGATAATCAAGGTATTGGGTTTGGATATCAAGATAGAGGTTTAGTATTGCGATACCAAGTTAGTTCGAAACCAAGGTATCTATTTAGCATTTGTAATTAAGATTTTATATATATAATATTGTTTGATATGTACATATGTGTTATATTTATCCCTTGTTTGCGTATCCTGAGATACGGCATCTTAGTATCCTAAGATTTAGTTTTATGGCCTAGATTCATAGTGTGTGAGCCCAATATCTTTGAGTTAGACTCATGCAACATAGAAATAGGTAGTTGACCATAATTTGACTATAGTTGACCATAGTTGACTTAGAGTTGACCTAGTTTGACTTTTGACTTAGAAATGACTTTATGACCTAGAAAGTTGACTAGTTTAATTTATTTCTCTTCCCAAAAACTTGTATTAATGCAATATTTCATATATAGGTCTGTGTCACCAGTTTGGACATCATTTTTTATCATTTGCTCTGGACCACAGGCGAGTACATTCTCTGATAGTTTTTATTATTTGGTTACCACTATAATTCAAGTATTTAGAAATGTTACTTATGATTCTTGACACGATGGTACACGGATTGATATTGTTATTGGATCGTCAGTCATGGGATGTTACCTTGATTATGGAGATGGTATCGGATACTGTCCTTATTGGTATTGGATAATATTGAATATTGTAGATTAAACATTGGATACATTGGCTAGTGACGTGTCATGATTCGATCCATCATATCAGTCGGGGTGGGGGAAATACCAATTAAATATGTGATCAAGAAACTATCGGCTAGTAGTGTAATCATTGGCTACTAACTAACCATGCAATTCACGTATGGTTGAGTTAGCTCCTTAGTGTAATCATTGAATCTCCCAGGCCGATCACATATTTAGTTAGTATCTCAAATCACATAGTTATTGTAGATTCCATTATTCAGTTCATTGATTACCTTGTTCTATTCTGACATTATAGTTCATTCCTTTATTCTTGTACGCATTGATTATATTCTGTTGTTAGTATTGCCTATTCTCTCATTGTTCTTGATTATCAGTTATATCCTCATCGTAGATAGCATCTTCTGTTCTACTACTTTATAGTTTTTGTCAATTAATTAAAACTGCTATTGGGTTGTACTTCGCTCCATTCCTGACTGAAAAATATTTTTCAGAGGATCCGGGAGATTGGTGTCCGACATACTACGGACCTCAGCCTATTGATGGTGCAGACTTGGACCCACTAGTTCTGGAGTGACTGTTGAGAGATTTAGCCGGATTCACTAGTTAGCATAGTTAGTTCTCTTTAGCATTTTGTACCGGATTTGTTTCCGGCATATATTTGTGTTTGGATATTATTTCTATTTGTTGTTGTTATATTTTTAACTTCTTAGTTATGTTAGACTTCTGTGATATCTTCTCGTGCCATAGAAATGTGATTGAGTATTGTGTTGAATTAAGTTGATTACTCTCTTCTTGGAGTTAAGATATTATTGGAGGTTTATGCTTTATAGTGACATAATTAGATAGTATAGTTGACCAAGACAGCGTTCTACCGCCGATGCTGCGGCGTAGGCTGGGCGTTGTTCCCGACTTGCATCCCTACACCGGGTGCGGGTCGTGACACATTTTTAGTGGTGGCCCATGCAGGTCAGGCTTTGCAATATTGCAATGTCGTGGTAGTGCGGTGACTTAGTTGTACTACTGCGAGCCTGCGATAGGATATAGGACATAGGATACTAGGAAGAGAGAGGGATACTCAATCACAACTAGGAATTCCAATCTGAATTGAATCGCTAATTTTGATTCCTTCTGAATACTTTTGTCCTTCCTTGATGATATCTTATCTTGTGTCGAATTGATCTCCTTTGTTTCGATCTGTCTTCAGGATGCCGCCGAAGACTAGATCTCATCGATCGGGAGCAGTTTCTGCGAGGTCTGCCACCTCTCAATCTTCCACTCAGGCAGTAGGGTTTGTACCTCCTATGACATCAGTTTATGTAGGAGTCTCGGCTGCCTTCGGGGGTTCTTCTCCACCTGTTCCGAGGACTACCCCAATTGCTTCGGAGGGACTTCCACCACCTCAATTTTCAGGAGATACCGCGCCGATGGTTCCACTATTTAGAGAGATGATGGAATTACAAAGGGCACAGATAGAAGCCCAGCACAGGCAGTCAGATATGATGTGACAGAGTATGGAAAACTTCCATCAGGTAGCTATAGCAGCAGTTCAGAGAGAGGCTCCTCCACAGCCACAGGATACTCAGATCAAGCCAGGCAACATTCAAAATTTCAAGAAGCTTGAGCCTCGAGTTTTCAAGGGTACAGAAGGTATAGTCTATGCTGACGATTGGCTTGAAGATATCGAGCGACTCATGAAGGTATCCCGTCTTGCGGAGGATCTGAAGGTTGAGGCGGTAGGACTTCAACTGTTCGACGTTGCCCGCACTTGGTTCAGGAATGAGACAATTCTTACTGATGCGGGGCAATCTTGGGAGATATTCAAGGATCTCTTTAAGAAGAAGTTTTTTGCTCGAACGGACAGATTGGAATTAGGAAGGCAATTTGAGAGCCTTACATAAGGAAGCATGTCCATAGAGGAGTATGCCGTAGAGTTCGGGAGTCTGAGCCGATTTGCGGAGTACTTGGTGAGAGAGCCAGAAGTTCGGGCTATCCGTTTCCGTGAGGGTCTGAATTGGAAAGTCAAGATTCTCATTCCGTCTTTCTACGAGACGTATTCTGAGATACTTTCGGAGGCACGCAAGGTCGAGCGGGAGTGGAACTTGAAGCCGAAGAGGGACCGTGATATGTTTGGGGGTGACAGTAGTAGTGCGGAACCGACAAAGAGGCCGCGGTTCCAGCAACAGCAGTTTCCAATACAATTTAGAGCCTATCAGCAACAATATCAGATGCCAGAACCTATTGTTGCTCCAGTACAAGCTCTAATACAACAGATACCACAGCAGCCTCAGAGACAGGTGCAACAAGCTCCTCAATGCACCTATTGCAAGAAGACTGGGCACACTTGGGAGATGTGTCGGAAGAGACTTGGAGCATGCTTACATTGTGGATCAATGGAGCATATGGTAATGGATTATCTCTGGACACTTTAACGTCCAGGCCAGGATGCAGATCGAGGCCAGAGAGGTGGAGTTAGGCCACCTGTAGCACCACAGATTGCTCATCACCCGCAGAGGGAGCTACCTCGGCAGGGCGGAGCATTTGCGATGACGGTCAAGGAGACCAATACTACAGGTGATGGGTTAGAGAGTTTGTTCTTTCTTTCTGTTCCTTTCATCTATTTTGATTGATTGATTCTTTAGTACCTTTTGGATGCTTGTGTTATATAGTTAGTGTAGCTATAGAATACCCTGACAGGGACAACAGTAATAAGACATAAGACAGGTGGAGACCATGACCATGCATGTTATTCTTTGCATAGGACTGTTCTTAGTGAGATAAGACCTTATTAGACTATGATTGCTGGAGGTTTGACCTAGAAGGAGTACGATCACCTTTAAATTTCGAGGACGAAATTATTTTAAGGGGGATAGACTTGTCACTACCGTATTTTCTAGAAAAGGGTATTTTGATCATTTTATAATTAATTAAATATTGTGCATGTTAAATATTTATTTATTATATTATTTATTTATTATTAGCATGATAGATTTATTTTTTTGGACTTGTGTTAGTGGACCTAACTAGTTTAGTTTAGACTCATGGACCAACATGTTTTAATTGTTAGAGTTGAGCCCAACTAGAAAGTCCATTAATTAGGAGGATGATTAAATTAATTAAACCATTGGACTAGAAGATTTCCTCCTTAATTAATTTTTTCATGAGAGGCCCCAAGGGTTATTTTAGACTTTACATAGTAGCTTAAGGGAGGGGGCAAGTGAGGCCTATATAAAGGGGATAAAAACTTTCTCTCTCTTCATTTTTCATTCCAAATCTAGATCTAGAATTTCTCTCAACCAAATTTCATCAAATCCCTACCAAATTTCTACCCAATTATTTCCCAAATCGCTATTGGAGACTAGAAGAGCAAGGATCTAGAAGGAGAAAGTAAGGATCTACAAAAAGGAGCAAGGATCTACAAGTTGGAGGCCAATTTCACCAATTTTGGAGGTTTCATTGGGAATCCATCTCCCAATAGGTATAATTCAGTTTTTTCTCTTAAAATAGCTTCTAAATCTGAGATTTAATCATGAATAATCAACCCATATGTATGTACTACCCATAGGATTTGGTTTTGTGTTCATAGGAGACCTATGGAGAAAGTTATGGTGCTTTTTGTGTCAATTTTGGGAGAATTCAGAAAATGACTTTTGTTGTGTGTGTCAATTGATCCTATAGATCAATTTGACATATATTTATATGTTTGGGGCTAGTGTCGTGTCCACAATTGGGTACGTGTAGGTCGTATCCCAACAATTTGGTGATACGTGTTATTTTGGGGGTTTTTCCTCCGACACGGGACTTTGAGCATGTCGTATTTTGACACGGACACATAGATCTACATTTGACACTTTATTTTGTTCATAAATATTATATGTGACTTGTTTGTGTCCTTCGGGGTGCAATTGGATGTGTGGTGGACTCGTGTCGCATACGTATCCTAGATCTAGTGGGATATGGTGTGATATTCTCCAATTATTGTGTGTTTATGTGTAGATCTAATTAATTATGCTTTAATTCTTAAATTATAATTATGTCTTTTATCTATATATATTATATATGTATTATGTATATTTATTATAGTGTTTATTGTATCATAGATCTATGTATTATATATGTATTATTAGAATATATATTATGTAGCTTTCTTCTACATACATTAATATATATGTTATAAAATATGTTAGGGATGTAAATATATGTATATATTTTATATAATATATGTGTATGTTTAATTAAGTAATTAGATTATTTATAGTTATTATATGATTATTTATATATATATATATATATATATATATATATATGTATGTAGATATATATTTATAAGTGGTAGCATATGTATATATAATATAGTAGATATATTTATATGTGGTTATATATATAGTTATATTATATATTGTTATGTATTTATATTATTATATGATTATATATATGTATACATATATGTATAGTTATATATACATATTACTATATGTGTGTGTGCATGTTACTATGTGGTATTTTATACAATTTACTATGTATAAGTGTATGTATAGTTATATATAGTTTTATATGTATATTGTATAAATATATATTATGGGTTATATATATGTATTTAAATATATATTGTATAAATATATATGGTGGGTTATATATATGTATTTTTATATATAAATATGGTAATTAATATATATATATATATATATATATATATATATAAATATATTCCTAATTGCTATTTGTATTATAGTATACTATATATGTATATATTTAGTTGTAGCATATAAATTTATTAGAATAGTTAGTATATTTTAGTTATCAATTGTTATGAGTATTTTTTATATATTATATATTTGTAGGTATGTATGTACGAATATATGTATTAATAGTTAGTGTGTAGTTAGTAGTTAGTATTATTCTATTAGTACATACTAGAGTTATATTGGATTGATATATGTAATTATTGATGGGTAGTTAGTATATATATGAGATTTTGGCAATTACCTTGAGATATCAAGGTAAGTATCAAGATATACCAAGGTATGAGTAGTAGGTATTGGCATAAGTAATAGGATAGTTGTAAACTAATTATGGGTTGATATTAAGGTGACTAAAATAAGGTATATAGAATTATATAAATATTAAATGCATAGTAGTTTATAATTATTGTTGGGTAGTTAGTATAAATAAGGTTTTGAATTTACCTTGAGATGCCAAGGTAAGTATCAAGGTATTGGAGGATAATCAAGGTATTGGGTTTGGATATCAAGATAGAGGTTTAGTATTGCGATACCAAGTTGGTTCGAAACCAAGGTATCCATTTAGCATTTGTAATTAAGATTTTATATATATAATATTGTTTGATATGTACATATGTGTTATATTTATCCCTTGTTTGCGTATCCTGAGATACGGCATCTTAGTATCCTAAGATTTAGTTTGTATGGCCTAGATTCATAGTGTGTGAGCCCAATATCTTTGAGTTAGACTCATACAACATAGAAATAGGTAGTTTACCATAATTTGACTATAGTTGACCATAGTTGACTTAGAGTTGAACTAGTTTGACTTTTGACTTAGAAATGACTTTATGACCTAGAAAGTTGACTAGTTTAATTTATTTCTCTTCCCAAAAACTTGTATTAATGCAATATTTCATATATAGGTCTGTGACACCAGTTCGAACATCATTTTTTATCATTTGCTCTGGACCACAGGCGAGTACATTCTCTGATAGTTTTTATTATTTGATTACCACTATAATTCAAGTATTTAGAAATGTTACTTATGATTCTTGACACGATGGTACACGGATTGGTATTGTTATTGGATCGTCAGTCATGGGATGTTACCTTAATTATGGAGATGGTATCGGATACTGTCCTTGTTGGTATTGGATAACATTGAATATTGTAGATTAAACATTGGATACATTGGCTAGTGACGTGTCATGATTCGATCCATCATATCAGTCGGGGCGGGGAAAATACCAATTAAATATGTGATCAAGAAACTATCGGCTAGAAGTATAATCATTGGCTACTAACTAACCATGCAATTCACGTATGGTTGAGTTAGCTCCTTAGTGTAATCATTGAATCTCCCAGGCCGATCACATATTTAGTTAGTATCTCAAATCACATAGTTATTGTAGATTCCATTATTCAGTTCATTGATTACCTTGTTATATTCTGACATTATAGTTCATTCCTTTATTCTTGTACG
>JAYESA010000012.1:118529405-118534405 GCA_036927795.1 Iris macrosiphon | reverse complement strand
AGTATATTTCTCTATTAGTTTTTATTTCATGATAGTTTATATATCACATATTCTAAAACTGTATACTTGATTCTGACATATTTTATGGACTAGTACTATATGGATCCTGTTAGAAGATGTTATCCCTTATAGTGTTCAACAGGTACTCTTTCATATTTATTTTATCATGTGTATCGGGTATTGATTTAGTGTACTTCATGTTCGCACACTGCTCGTGTTCAGTGTGCCCATATTCATTTTTGTAACGTGTCGTGATTGGATCCATAAGCATTGGTTGGGGATAGGGAAAATATGATTTATTTATGTGATCAAACCAAAGTGTATTCGTGTACATGTCGATTATATATCACACGTGTAATCGAGTTACCATATTGTATTCATGTTCAACCTAAACCGATCACATAATAAACTCGTATTCCATGGCATATTAGCTAGTCTTATCTATTTCTTTTTATTGCAGTTGTTCTATTGCCTGTTCTTTATTCCAGTACATTACTTGTTCACTCTAGTTCACTCTATTTCTGATATTTAGTTATCTAGTATTCTTTTCTATTATTTGTTATATATGCTCGATTATGTATTTGAAACTACTTTCAGAGGTATGTACTTCGCTCTAATCCTGACTGGATATATATATATTTTAGATGATTGTCTTGTGGACCTGTGTCCCACCTACTACAGGCCGCAGGATGACGTACCATTAGAGGAAACTCCTTTAAAGCAGGAGGACCTAGTACCAAAGTCTAAGGAGGTTTAGATTATCTGTTTAGACTTGTATTAGACTTTTATTGAGGTTATTGGCATGTGTATACTATTTTGGACTTGTGGATGTATTGTGACTCTTTTCTTCGTGCGCCCTTCCGGCAGGCGCCCCAGCAGCAGAGGCAGAAACAGCAGCAGGGCCAGAGGCAGCCCATTATTTGCCCTTTCTGTTGAAAGCCGGGGCACGGATGGTATATTTGCAGGAAGAGGTTGGGCAGATGTTTGTTATGTGGCGCAGCAGATCACCAGCTGAAGGATTGTCCTTCAGCACTTGCTCGTATATCTCAGGGCGGAGGAGCCGCTCAGAAGGGACCAGCCAGAGCACCTGCAGCACAGCAAAGAGAACAGCCTTTGCCGACTCAACAGCAGAGGTTTTCTCAGCACCAGCAGCACCGAGGAGGACAGCAAGGGCGAGCTTTTGCCCTGACCGTAGACGAGACCGAGCCCATTGGTGATGTGATCTCAGGTTCTGTTCTTCTTGATTCCATTACAGCACTTGCTTTATTTGATTTTGGTACTTCCCATAGCTTTGTGTCTGTATCTTTTGCTGTTAGACACCATCTTATTGCTGAACCTTTAGCTAGACTCTGTAAGATCACGACCGGGGGTGGTATCATCCTAGTCAGTGATGTCTGCAGAGACCGGAGAGTTACCTTGGGAGGCCGGGAGTTAAGTGTGTGCCTACTCGTAATGCCACTTCCGAGCTACGATATTGTACTCGGGATGGATTGGTTGAGTATGCATTGTGCTAGTATAGATTATCGTAGAGGCAGAGTGTTGTTTAGTCCGCCGGGTGAGCCAGAGTTTCAGTTTGCCAGAGGAGCAGCGGAGCAGAGCGAGGGAGTCTTCTGTGGAGCCCTGGTGGTAGAGCCGAGGTTGCTACATCCACTGATAGCGGAGTACATGGATGTCTTTCCGGAGGAGTTGCCAGGGTTACCTCCGGACAGAGATATGGAGTTCTCTAAAGACTTGGTGCCAGGCGCGAAGTCGATATCCCAACACGTCTATAGAGTCAGCAACAGTGAGCTGATAGAGTTGAAGAAGCAGGTGGATGAACTTCAGGACAAGGGATTTATCAGATCTAGTTCTTCTCCGTGGGGTGCTCCGGTACTTTTTGTGCCGAAGAAGGATGGGTCGATACGGATGTGTATCGACTACAGGGCTCTGAACAACCTCACAATCAAGAACAAGTATCCGCTGCCGCGTATTGATGATCTCTTTGACCAGTTGAGCGGAGCATAGGTGTTTTCCAGGATTGATCTGAGGACAGGCTACCACCAGGTGAAGGTCAGGAAGGAGGATATTCCGAAGACAGCTTTTCAGACCAGGTATGGACAGTATGAGTTCATGGTGATGCCGTTTGGGTTGACTAATGCCCCAGCAGTGTTCATGAATCTGATGAACAAGGTATTCCATCAGCATCTGGACAGGTTTGTGGTGGTATTTATAGATGATATCTTGGTGTATTCGAAGACCCCAGAGGAGCATGAGGAGCATATGAGGATAGTACTAGAGACTCTCAGAAAGGAGAAGCTTTATGAAAAGCTTTCGAAGTGTGAGTTCTTCCTTGACAATGTTGAATTCCTTGGTCATGTGGTGACTGGAGAGGGGATCTCGGTGGATCCGAGAAAGATCATGGCAGTTGAGGCATGGAGTGCCCCGAGTTCAGTAGCTGAGGTTAGGAGTTTCCTGGGACTGGCAGGTTACTACAGGAGATTTGTTCAGGATTTTTCCTGGATTGCAGAGCCGTTTTCCAGGCTGACCCGGAAGGACGTGGAGTTTGTTTGGTCAGAGGAGTGCCAGGTTGCCTTTGATGAGCTGAAGAGGTGGTTGACGACAGCTCCAGTGTTGACGTTGCCATCAGGATCTGGAGGATTTACTATCTATAGTGATGCATCGAGAAAGGGACTGGGTTGTGTGTTGTAGTAGAATGGGAGGGTGATTGTCTTTGCTTCCAGGCAATTACGTCCTCATGAGAATAACTACCCTACCCACGATTTGGAGTTGGCAGCGGTCATCTTTGCTCTGAAGTTGTGGAAATACTATTTATACGGAGAGCGTGTGGAGATATTTACTGACCATAAGAGCTTGAAGTATGTGTTTACCCAAAAAAAGCTGAACATGAGGCAGAGGAGATGGTTGGAGTTGATGAAAGACTTCGACATATTATTGCAGTACCATCCAGGGAAGGCGAACGTAGTTGCGGATGCGCTGAGCAGGTATCCGATAGCTATGTGCCTGACTACAGATCGTTATCTTCTGGCAGATCTAGAGAGCTTGGGCATTGAGATGATAGTGCCTGGAGTTGAGATGTAGATGTGGGGACTGCAGATTCAGTCAGAGTTGGTAGACCGGATCAGGGCTACACAGTTTGAGGATGAGTCCCTGAGGAGCATCAGGGCGCAGGTTCAGATTGGATTGTCAGATGACTTCACCATTGCTGATGATGATTCATTGTGGCACGGTACCAGGTTGTGTGTGCCGAGTGGGTCATTGCGCGAGGAGGTTCTTCAGGAGGAGCATTGATCCCAGTATTCTATGCATCCAGGTGCCAACAAGGTGTATAGAGATCTGAGACAACATGTATGGTGGTACGGGATGAAGCGGGAGGTAGCACGCTTCGTATCCCAATGCTTAGTGTGCCAGCAGGTGAAGGCGGAGAGGAAGAGGCCAGGAGGTTTGCTCCAGCCGTTACCCATTTCAGAGTGGAAATGGGAGCATGTGACTATGGATTTTGTTTCTAGACTTCCCCGTTCTCCAGGCGGAAAGGATGCGATTTGGGTCATCGTAGACAGGTTGACCAAATCGACCCACTTTCTACCATTCAAAGTGGGTATGTCTACGGAGAGACTAGCAGAGATGTATGTGTGCCAGATAGTCAGACTGCATATGAGCATAGTATCAGATAGGGACAGTCGCTTTACTTCGTATTTCTGGAGGAGTCTGCAGGCTAGCTTGGGCACCCAACTCAAGTTTAGTACTGCATATCACCCACAGACAGATGGTCAGTCAGAGAGGACCATTCAGACACTTGAGGACATGCTTCGCACTTGTATTTTGGATTTCAGAGGCTCTTGGGAGGAACACTTGCACTTGGTAGAGTTTGCTTACAACAACAGCTATCAAGCCAGTATCGAGATGTCACCATTCGAGGCGTTGTATGGACGGAGGTGTCGCACTCCATTATCATGGGATGATGTAGGCGAGAGAGCTTTGCTTGGCCCGGAGATGGTGGTTGATGCAACGGAGAAGGTCAAGCTCATTAGAGATAGACTTTGGGTGGCGCAGGACAGGCAGCGGCATTGGGCCGATAGCCACCGGAGACCTTTGGAGTTCGAGGTATAGCTTAGAATTTAGATTTTGTTCTTGTGTTTGCTTGTGATTGCTTATTTTAGACTAAGTGCAGAGACCTTGTTTGTGCTAGGTTGGAGATCTGGTGTTCCTGAGAATTTCTCTGACGCGGGGCACTATTCGCTTCGGTGGAGGCGGAAAGCTTAGCCCACATTTCGTCGGACCCTTCAGCATCCTTGAGAGGGTCGGCGCCGTGGCGTATAGGCTTGAGTTATCGCCTACGCTAGAGGGAGTTCATGATGTGTTCCACGTGTCACAGTTGAGACGGTACGTGACGGATCCCAATCACGTATTGGATCACTCAGAGATCGTGGTAGGCCCTACTCTTAGCTATCCAGAGCAACCGGTGGAGATTCTGGATCGGCGGGAGAAGGTATTGAGGAACCAGACTATTCCTTTGGTTCGTATTGCGTGGAGGCATCACTCTCCAGGTGAGTCGACCTGGGAGAGGGAGGATGAAATGCGCGAGAGATATCCCTATCTTTTCGAGCCCTGAGGTATGGTTCTTTTCTTTTCTTTGCATTCCTGTCCTAGTTTCGTCTTTTAATTTCGAGGACGAAATTATTTTAAGGAGGGTAGGCTTGTCACTACCCAATTCTAGAAAATAGGGTTTTTTTTTATTTGGTAAATTGTGTATTGTATATAATTAATTATATTTATATTTAATTAGTGATTGTATTATTTTTTAATTGATTATTTTAGGGTTTTGGCTAGTCTGGACCCGTGTCAGACCCTAGTGGACCCATGTCCGACCCAACCCACACCCTTGTGAGACCTATTTTTGGGTTTAGAATATTTATTATATTTTTAATAGGTTAGTTGGAGAGATTGGGAGTTAGTTTGAGTGCTTTTGGAACCCCAAACCCAAACCCAAGTGAGAGGAGGAC